>CAUYQG010268069.1:0-17546 GCA_963574415.1 Tarsius wallacei
ACTCTATTCAGTTTTAGGCACTGTATTTTTCAAAGAGGCAGCAACGAAGTAAGACTTTCTAAGGGCAGAGGGTAGGATGGCAAATAATCTGAATATTGTTAAGTTTGAAGTCTGGAAGTATGATACCTCCTGCTTTGTTTCTTTTGCTGAGGATTGTTTTGGCTATTCGTGGTCATTTACGTTTCCATATGAATTTCTGTATTGTCATTTCCAAGTCTGAGAAGAATGATGTTGGTAACTTAATGGGTATTGCGTTGAATCTGTAGATTGCCTTTGGTAGGATGGACATCTTAACAATTTTGATTCTTCCTATCCATAAGCCTGGAATATTTTTCTTGTGTCTTCTTGGATTTCTTTGAGCAGTGTTTTGTAGTTCTGATTGTAAAGGTCTTTCACTTCTCTGGTTAGGAAGATGCCGAGGTATTTCTTTTGTGTGTGTGTGCGTAGTTATTGTGAATGGGGCTGTGCTTTTAATTTTGGTCTCTGCCTGCTTGTTGTTGAGATACCACCTAACCCCAGTAAGAATGATCATCATTAATAAAATAAACAACAACAGATGCTGGCGAGGACGTGGAGAAAAAGGAATGCTTCTACACTGCTGGTGGGAATGCAAACGAGTGCAACCTCTCGGGAAGACAGTGTGGCGATTTCTGAAAGAACTAGAAACTGACCTTCCATATGACCCAGCAATTCCCCTATTGGGAATATACCCGGAGGAACTCAAATCATTCTACAAAAAAGATACCTGCCCACGTATGTTTGTTGCAGCTCTATTCACAACAGCAAAAACATGGAACCAACCATGTTGCCCATCAAAGTTGGACTGGATAAAAAAAAATGTGGTACATACACACAATGGAATATTATACAGCCATAAAGGAAGACAAACATATGGACTTTGCAGCAACTTGGATGGATTTTGAGTCGATCATACTCAGTGATCTATCACAGAAACAAAGAACAGAGTACCATATGTTCTCACTCATAAGCGGACCTTGAACAATTATAATACTATAAGAAAGGGATCGGCAGTAGTGGGAAACTGTCAGGGGAGGTGGGTGGAATTGGCAGTTGAGGGAAACTGCTAGGGGAGGGAGGGGCACACCTCATCAACAAGGGTACCTGCATAATCAACGTTTGTATACCTAACCCTGAATTGTACCTCACATCTTTATAATAAAAAATAAATAAATTGTCAAAAAAAAAAAAAAGAATCTGAATTTCCTGTCCTTCAAGGAAGCACTGGAGAAATGAGAATGAGTTTTTAAACAACTGAAGGATCATCACATCAAAGAAGAATTAGATTTAGTCTGCATCACTTCAGAATGCAAACCTGTATCTGGTGGGTGGAATATATTTCAAAAAGCAACAGAGGACGTTTAGGATGACCTTCCTCTGAACAATGCATGGTGTTGGAAGTGATGGGAGACACAAAGATGAGTTGCCTTCCAGGAAGGCTACAGATCCACACACAGAGACGGGCTTTGTGAAGGCTTCCAACTGTGGAATCTCGGGGGCAGTGGGAGACCCATCCTGACCAGTGAGGTCTAGAAAGCTTCTTGGAGGAAGTGGAATTCGAATTACATTTTAAGGAGCAAGAAGAGCTAGACAGATATTTATTAGGGGAAGGGATATTCCGAGAGGAGGGAGGTGCTTGAACAATGGCGGAGAAATGGGAGAGGAAAAGCCTCCTCCCGAAACAGTGAAAACCTGTGAGTAGCTAAAGCAGAGTAAGGCAGGTAATGTGAGTATCAATGAGACAGACCTGGAAAGGAAGGGAGAGGAGAACAGCAGAGGACTTGAAAAATGGAGCTCACAGGCTGCACTTTCTTCTGGTTAGCCATAAAGAGTTTTAAGAAGAGGAGGACGATACTAATTATTCTCTCTGAAGGAGAACCTTGGGATGATCTGGAAAATTAAGTGAGAGCTCATTAAAGGCAGTTACCCAACACCTACAACTTCAGAATTCTCTGAATATCATCCATGTCTCCTCAGATGGCTCCGTTCAACGTCATGCTCTAATGAAGCCCTGGATCCTCCCGGAAGTTACATGGTGCTATCCATCTCCCATAGTCTTGGCGACAGTGCAGCTGAAGAAGCTGGGGTCTCTCTTGGATTTCAAAGCCACCTTCAGACCAGTTTTCTCCCCTCTTTTCTAAACACTCCATCCTTGCATCTCATGCTGTATTCTATCACCTGTACCCTTGAGCTCTGCACCAATCGACTGTCTCCCAGTCATGTTCCCTTATTTCTTGATGGAGCTCATGCCTGGCATATCACTCTCGCCAGAACTACTCAGTTCTTCTTGACTGTTTCGATACAGGCATAGATGATCTTTCCCACACCCTGGCCTCTCAGTCCCTGGGCATTCTTTCCTCTGATGGTCTTCCCTCCACTCCACTATAGTCCCTTATTTCATTCTCTGGTCTAGACCTTGACTTTGCCACCACCAGCACCCTATCCACAGTGTTAGTGCCCTGCATTCCATTCTCTGACTAAGCCTCTTATCTTCCCAGCTCTTACCTGATCCCAACAGCGTTCTGAACCCTCTGGGAACTCCCACCAACGGATCCCATCAACCTTCCCCATCCCTCATCCCTTGATGTCTTCACTTCCCTCCTTCCTAAGCTTCAATCACACTATCACTAGGATCATCCCTTTCACACAACTTCAGTTGCCTCTCTCTCCTTTCCTACTTCCTTGGCAAAGTCACAATCCGGATAAAATCCAACTCTCCACCTACTCTATGCCTTTACTCGTGTAGCCAAACAAGGTTTAAAAAATACACAATGACGGTGACTAGTCCTCCTTTAATTTCATGACTATGAGTTTCAACGCCCTTTAGTGTGAGCTGGCAAACGCATTTCCCCTGTCCACACCTCTCTTTTTCTCTCCTTTCTCATTCTCAATGGGGACCTTGCTTCCCACCTCGAAGGTGAAATTGACACAATGAGAAAAGAGCTTCCTGGACCATGATCACACCTGCCAATGTCCACACACTCCTTCCTACCTGTTACCTGTTATCACAGATAAAATATCCATGACCCTATTGTGCATCGCTCTCATTCACTCACGACACCACATCACAAATTCTCCCCCCCGTGAACATCATGAATGAGCCACTGCAGAGTTGCTATTTTGAAAAGAGGCTCTCTTGACCTTACGTCTCCTCCAGCTGCTGTCCTATTTCTTCACTACCCTTCATAGCAAAACTTGTAAATAGGCCTCTAATTTCTATCTCCCATTTCTCTTCAACCCTCTGGTCGGGTTTGCATCCCTACCACCTCCCCAAAACCGCTCTTATCAAAATCACCACTGACCGCCACTTTGCTAAAATCAATGGCTAATTCTCAGTCTTCATCTCACCTGACTTTCAATGACATCTCGACTATATAACGACTCTTCTCTTCCTGATGAGCTTTTTAGCTTGTAAGATGTGGCACTTCTGGTTTTCTCCATCTTTGCTGGTGGTTATTTCTCAGCCTTCTTTGCTGGTGGTTCACATCCTTTTCTGCCCTTTGCGATTAAAGTGTCCAGATCTCAGCCCCTGGCCTCCTCCCTCACTTTCTCTGTACTTCCTCCTTTGGTCATCTCTTTCTATCTCGGCTTTGAAGAGCATGTGTCTGCCCACAGCTGTCAGTCTTACATCTCTTTCAGACCAATCTCTCAAACTCCAGACATGGAGCTCAAACTGCCACCCACGTGATCTTGCCAGTTCTCTGTATGATCATACCCACAACTGGACTCATGCTCTCAGCCCCACCTTTGCCCTCAGACCCACCAAATCTGCTTCTCCCATCCCCTTCTCCATCGCCACTGACTTTACTCACGTCAGACACTTTGGATTCATCCTTAGCTCTTCGTCCTCTCTTACCCTCCATCCAATCCATTCAGAAATTCTGTTGATGCCACTCGAAAATACATCCAGATTCTAAATCCCCACCCTCACTTCTGGTCAGCACTACCCTTGTCCTCTGCTGGCTCAGCGTGGAGGCCTCCTACCTGGCCTTCCTCCCTCTACCCTCTACCTCTACAGTCTATCCTCCCCTATCGCCAATATCACATCCTGCCAAAATATAAGTCAGACCATGGGATTATTCGGCCCAGAGCCCTGTAAGAGCTCCCACTTCCATAGGGCACGGAGCCTTTACAACAGTCTGTAAAGCTCTGCCCCATCTAGTCCCTATGACCTCGCTGAGCTGATTTTTCCTCTTACTCCCTCCTTCCAGGCTCAGGGGGGGCCTCTGTGCTATTCCTTAATCCAGGCTCGGTCCCACCCTAGGACCTGGCCACTGACTGTCCCCCTGCTGGAACAAAGTTGTGCAGAATCCACATTGCTGTCTCAGAAACTTCAAGTCTTTGGTTACACATTTCCATGATCCCCAATCACCATATTTAAAACTGCCACATACCACCCACTTCCTACCACCTGATTCCCCCACGTTTTTTATCCATAATACCCACTATGCAGTACCTTATATATAGTTCATATATAATTATACACAATATAATTGTAACTATAATATAGTTATATATAACTTTAACATAGATAATATTATATAGTTGATCTATTTATTTATTATCTCTTCCTGCTACTATGTGAAGTCACCAAGGGCAGGGACTTTTGTCTGCTTTGTTTGCTGATGTATCTCAGACACTTACTGAAAGAAAGGCAGGCAGAACAATGAGAAAGCTATTGTCATAGTCTAAAAAACTGTTAATGAAGGTTCAATTTGGTCTTGTCTTATAAATATTTACTGGGAGAACAAAGAGAAATAATCCAGAATCCCTGCCCTTACAGACCTTTCAGTGGACAGATAGACAAGTAATTTCAAAATGTTTAGATGGTGGAACAAAACCAGGACATCCTAGAAAGATCAGTATGGGAAAGGGTTGGGAGACTTGAAACAGCATCCTGCATTTAGAGGACTAAATGCACATCAATCTGACTAGATATGGCGGACTACTTGATGTGTCAACTTGGCCAGGCTACCCTTCTCAGTTATTCAATGAACATTAATCTAGTGCTGCTGTGAAGATGTGATTAAAGTCCATAACCAGCTCACTTTAAATAAAGGAGATTCTCCTCGATAATCCAGGTCAGACTGATTCAATCAATTGAAAGACCTTAAAAGCAGAGCCAAGGATTCCTGGAGAAGAAGAAAGTCCACCTGTGGACACAACTTCAGCTGTGCCCAAGATTTCAGCCTCCCTTCCAGACAGCCTTCCCTGTGGATTCAGACTTGCCTAGCTAGCCCCACAATGATGAAAGCCAATTCCTTGCAATCAATTCCTGAACTATATCTGCTACTGGTTATGCTTTTCTGGCTAAATCTTGACTGATGCATGACAGCAATAACATTTAAGGCCGCAGAGGGCAAAAAATGAAGGATGAGAAGCAGCAGGGCCAGATCATAAAGGATGTTTGTTTTTAACATGCTAAGAGGTTTGAACTGGACTCTAGAATCAGCACAATAAGGATGGCAAATGGCTTGATCAGGGCTAAAGAGGGATCGTTCTGGATCAGGTAATGTTCGAGGACAGGGGTAAAGAGGAGGAGAGAGAGGGAGGAGGTTAGGAAACCAGGAAAGGTACATGAGAGAGAAATAAGAGGAGAATCAAGAAACAAGATTGTCATGGGCACTAAAGGCACAGTGTTTTGGGAAGAAATGGCTGGTCCACCCTGGTCTGGTGCATCAGAAGAATCTGGCAAGCACCCACCATGTTGTGATGAAAGGAGATACCAGGGGCCTCAATAATGGCCACAATGGTGTGGGAGAGTTGGAAACAGGGATGTGCTGATTGCTGTCTCACGGGGAAGTGAGAGCAAACAAAGGTAGATCAATCAGTCTTTCATAAGTTTGACCTTGAAGGTCAGAGAAAAAAGTGGCAGAAGAGAGAAAACAATACTGCGTCAAATGAAGATCATCAGCATTGGTGAAGCTTGAGTCTTTCCTAAGCCAAGGGAAAACAGCCAGCAGTGCAAAAGGGAAGGAGAGAGGAAAACAAGAGGACACGTTCTGCTGAGCAAGCTTCAAGAGAGGGGTGGTGGCCATCACCAAAGGCGCCGGTGGAGGCTGTGTCATGGACCCATGGAAGGCGCCTCATCTTCTGAAAACTAGAGGGAAATGGGGATGATGGGAGTGAATGGCAGGACATCAGAAGGTGGAGGATAAGGGACCCAGTAATTCACACCTGATAGCCTTGGGGTCTCTTGGTGAGGTTAAGAAACAAAGTTACCCGATAGAGGGAGAAGATGGCGTAGCCTGCTAGGGATGAAGGCGTGGCTTCAGTGAGGGCTAGGTGGCCATCCGCCAGGACGTGACAGAGGAATCAGGATTGGTCAGAGGTATCCTAAATGACTCTGAATTCCCTCAGAACCCAACATTTCTACAGCTTTACTTGGCGGGAACATTGCCTAGTTCATGGATGCATCCTCAGCACAAAAATATGCTAGCATACAGCAGGCACTCAATAATTGTGTGATAATGAATGAATGCATGAATGATTACTTAAATGAGCTTCTCCCCCAAACAGACACATGGAACTTTTTTACCTGCTTTAATGTAGAATCGTCTTAACATTTTTAAGAGATCACAGATGTTTCCCAGAAGTATTGGAATTTGATATAATGTCTTTTCTCCTGACTTCAGAAGTTTTGGGCAAACCAACACTGATAACTTAGGCTTCAGGGTGGGCATTTTTAGCTTGAATTTTTTTCCTGGGCCATCTTAGAGCAAATTATCAGGAAAATGGTCAGATCTCTATTTTTTTAAATTATACAACACGTTTTTCTAACTCTCTATTTTGTTTTAGGACACAATACATTTTTCTAACTCTCTATGTTGTTTTATTATACAGTATGTTTTCTGAACTAAGCGAGAATTCATTCACTCTGATTTCCATTTAGATCGACCTTAACCTTCTCTGGTACATCAGGCTCTCTTTGCTCTTACTGGTCTTGGTGACATTTACCACTGACTGAAGTGAAGAGAGAGGGAAAATACAAGACTCCTCCAGAAAGCGAGCTTAACTGGTGGTGTGGCATAATTGCATAATGGAAGTCCCAACGGCTGTGTCAGCCTGCTCGTCCCACGGGCCCCTGTTGAGCTGCCCTGTGTGTTACCTGCATGGAAGACTTTGGTTTTTCCATTGGTGATTCCAGAAGAGCTTGCCTCCATCTTTATTGACCTTCTGCCTGGGGGGAGTGAGGAACGCCTGACCACGGGCAGGCGACGTGTTGCTGGGCAGCCTGCCACACTTCGCCGTTGATGGATTTGCAAACACTTTTCAGCCCCATGAATAGATAAACTTAAACCTGTAATGAGAAATTGCACAATTAGGCTGAAGATGTCAGCTCCGAATGGCTAAAATGCTAAGCTGTGTCCTGGTACAAAGCCTAGGATCAGGAGCAACTATGTTTCAAGTTCTTTTATTCTTTTTTTTTTTTTTGAGTTGGAGTCTCACTCTGTCGCCCACACTAGAGTGCGGTGGCACGCTCCTGGCCACCGCAGCTTCAACCTGCTGGGCTCTGGCGATCCTTCCACCTCAACCTTCCAAGTAGCTGGAACTACAGGCGCGTGCTACCACACGTGGCTAATTTTTGATTTATTGTAGAGACGAGGTCTCGCCAAGTTGCCCAGGCGGGTCTCAAACCTGCGGGTTCAGGAAATCTACTCTCCTCTGCCTCCCAAAGTGCAGGGATGACAGGCTGAGCCAGCGAGCCTGGCCAGTTTCAAGTTCTTAAGGTATGGTTCCTTCAAGGAAGGTTTGAACTGGACCCCAGACATCATGACGAGCCTTTGACGAACAGGGACCAGATAAAGTCGAAAATGAACATTCTGATCAAAATTATTTCCAAAATCCTGGGAAGACATGCGCATATTTGGCAGGCTGTCACCAGGGGCTGTGGAGGAAAGAAACTCACTGGAGTATCTGAAATTTTAATGAAAATCAAGGGATTCACAGATAGGCCAGTGTTATCAAATGAACTCACATTTATACCCTTGTTAACCTTAGAACTACACGCATCTTTACAATTATTTTATTCGGGAAATTTTCAAACATACCCAAGGATAAAGGAATAGAATCTGGAACCCCAGCACTCATCACTCAGTTTCAACAAACATCAAGGCCTTCTCAGTCTTGTTCCTTTCCTCCGACTCCCTTTGTTTCTGGTTTGCTTGCTAGGTGCTGGGGTCATTTAAAACAAATCCCAGATAAACATCAATCTCACCAGAAGTAATACTGACTGCATCAAACGACATCAATTACATTAATAAGGACTACATCTATTGAGCGTATCAACTGTATAAAAACATCTGGATTCGGAGGAGATTTTAAAACAACCCTCATTGGTGACGACTGGAGGTCGCTAAGATGGCAGTTCATCATCCAAAAGACTGACAAGCAGAGAGAAGGGGGCAGGTATCCTGCCTTGCCTTTGCCGACCATACTTCAAGGTGACCAAACAGTTGATGAGGGAAAGTTCTTCACTACAGAATAATTCTTGCTAATGAATGGAACAGAGAATTATAAAATCATTCTAGAAGCTCCAGTGAAATATGAAAGGTGGCGTTATTTGTCCAAAGATGCCCTGTGAGGACCAACTGGAATTCCAACACATGGATGATTGCGCTCTGCTCTCAAAGAGCCAAGGAAGGATGTCATCCATCCTCCCTCAGTGCCAACAAGCCGGCAGGACTTGTGATCTGAGATGAGAACCTAAGCTCCACCAAACCTCAGAACTTTTGATTAGGAGGGGACGCTATGGATACTTGAAAGTAGAAATTTAGAGTTGGAAGTTACCTTTGTGTTTAGCTAACTAATCTGGTGCCTCTTACAAATGAAGAAACCAAAGTCCAGTGAGTAAAACAATCAGTTTATGGATTATCGGTACTTGGAGGCTCCAGTGAGAATTCTACTAACCCCAGAATCGAGGGCAGTAACAAGCCTGCTCAGAAGGAAGCTGCAAAACCAGCCATCACAGATCCTGCCAAGGGTCTGAAGAGTCACCTTAGATTTCCCCAGGGGACAAAAAGTTGATATGACCTGGAACAATCTGTAAATTCTAATGACTCTTAGGAAAGGATGACAAATCAGAATGGGATCTGGTCAGCCAAGGAAGCATTAAAACAGAAGGCATAACAGAAGCACACGTCAGCAGTGCCCACCCAAGCAACAGCACCTATGTTCAGGAATTCCAGCAGCAGAGCCAGACAGTCCCAAGATGGATTTATCTCTCTTCTACCCACGTAACTGTCCTTGTTCAACAGTGCTCATCAGATGACCTACAGACTAGGATTTGGCTTCCAGCACAGGCAGAGAGTACTCACACCAGCATCCCTGCCTACCTGGCAGACAGGGCTCCCAGTGTGGGCCAGCAAGGGGACATCCTGGGCTCTTCCACACCTCCCTCCTCTTGAATAGAACAAGGGTGCTCCCAAGACCCGTCTTTTAAGCCCACAGTGCTGTGAGCCTGAGCCTCGGTCTCAGGAAATCCAGCCAGGTTAGGCTGGCCTGCTTGGTGGCCCTTTGAGAGACAGGCTGGCAGTCTGCCTCGGCAGTGCATGCCCTGCTTGGATGCCCAGGTGCTGGGCAGGCATGAGTCCTCCACTCCCTCGGATCTCTCTATGGGCAGGACGGGCACCACAGCACCAGCCTGGTTTTCTCCCAGTCTCTCACACTCTGCACCACTGTTATACGTTCCCCATTTTCACAGAGGTGCAAGCTGAGCATCTGTAGACCCATCAAGACTCTAGGTGAATGCAGACAGATTTGTGGGTGACAGATGAAGGGAATGGGAGGGACAGTTTAAGTCAGCATCAGATGCCACATGCAGTCTCCATCTGCAAATATGAAACAGACTGCTTCCCTGAAAACATTTCTTCTTGTCCCTTTGCAGGAGATTGTTGGGCTGCAGGGAACAGGATTCTGACTCAGCGTGCCACTTCTCACTTTTATGTAACTTCCCTCAAGGAAGCACAAAATGACATAAATGGGAAAGAAATTACACCATGGAAATAAATGGCATAGATACTTGAAATGGTTGAACTCCATGTTTAAAAAAATATAATAATAACATAGGCCGAGAGGAGTGGCTCATGCCTGTAATTCCAGCACTTTGAGAGGCCAATGCAGGAGGATCCCTTGAGGCCAGGAGTCCAAGATCAGACTGGGCAACACAACAAGACCCCATCTCTAATTTTTAAAAAATTAAAAACATGTACATAAAATAATGCAGATCACAGGAAAATGATTAAGAAATAAAAAGCTAATTCATGAGTATTGCCAGGAGAAGATGGATAGAAAGAAAGCAGGCAGTTACATGGAAAAGTAGAAGAAATACTTCATGCCTGAGCCAATCCATCTCAGGCCTCCAGGGTGCCAGAGTCCTTGGAAGTGTAGATAAAGGCTGGCCTATGAGAGCTCTCCTTATACAAGGGCTAAGTCCATGGTAGAGCCCATTACTCATAAATAAATTTGCAAAATAAAGTTAGTATAGAAGACAGAAAATATATCCCATCAACACTTATGGAAGATTCAGAAGTCACATCTTTAAAAACAAACTGTCAGTCAATGAATTGCATCATCCTATTTGCTCTTAATTACTTTAGGAATATCTCTCAAATGTCAGGCATTGGGCTAGATATTAATCATTATCCCATTCACACCTCATAACAGCTGTAGAGACAGAAAATCCGTATCTACGTTTTGCAGTTGGGAAACCCGAGAGCTCATGAAGTGACTTCTCCAAGGTCATATACAAGGGAGTCACTGGAATTGTAACCCTGCTTTTCCACTATACCGTGCAGTCTGACGAAGTTCAGTGTCAGCACATACCATCACCACTGTAAGTCTGCAGTGGTCTGAGCAGCAACTTAACAGAGCGCTATCCGGGTGGGGTTAGAAGGCGCAGCACGCTGACACGTCTGAGACTCAAACTCCTGCAGAGCCGCCCTTCCCACTCAATGCCTGGCACTCGACACTGGCCCACTGCCATCAGCACTCCAGGCTCTAACCCTGCAGTGAGACCCATTCCGCAGGGCCCAAGCCTGCGTTCCCCTGCCGGTACCCAGACGGCCCATTTCTCAGGCACATTCAGGAGTCTCTATGGCAAGGTCATATGTGCACTCTTCTGAGTCCCCCCTGTCTCTGAATCAAGTGCTCTCCACAGGGTAGGTGGAGATCCCTTCAGTCCTTTGTTCCCTGCACTTTGCACTTTGCACGTGGGTGGGATGGACACGGGGTCCAGGGCTGTCAAGATGACACTGGGCATGCTTGCTTGTGCGGTACATTCTCACTGAGTGCTTTCTCATACTCCAGACTCCCTGAGGCCCGACACTCATCTGCCTCCCCAGCTTCAGACGAGATCTTCCTCGCCAACTCAGCCGACAAGACAGAGCCTCCATGATGTGGGACTTCCAATGTCTCCTCCTTCCCGCCTGAATCATCTCTACAAAAGTACCTTTTCCTCTTGAGATCTGTCATCTACCTGACTTGACGAAAGACACGCCTTTAGAGATGAGGACAAGAAAGTACAAAGTGGCGGTTAAAAGGATGCCAGGGTCAGAGCTCTGGATTCAAGTCTTGCCCATGCCATTTACTCTCTCTGTTATTTAGTGCAAGTTATTTATTTTGTTGCCTCCGTTTTTTCACCTGTGAAATGGGGATAACAACAGTTCATACCATATAGGGTTGCTGTGGGAATTAATGGAGCTTATGCCTCTAATGTGCCTGTGGCAGTGTTTGACATACAGTAGGCTCTCAGCGCACATCAGCTGCCACCATCACCTTCTGTCATATTGACAAGTCCCCTCAATCTTCCCTCTGACCCGTGGGGTCCAGCATTTGAACCACTGCCTCTGCTCATCTGGTTGTCAACCCTAGTTCTACTTCCCATGATGCTTAAGCTTCTGGCCACACCTCCCACCTTTCTAAACTCTTTCCTTGCCAGTTCTCAGAATGGCAGTATCAGTTTCCTGAGTCTGTGATTGTGAATTACCACAACGGTAGTGGGTTAAAACAGCAAGCATGTATGACTTCATGGCTCTGAAGCAGGCATCTGAATCCAGGTGTGGGCTGGGCTATGCTTCTTCAGAAGATCCAGGGGCCATTCTTTGCCTCCTCCAGCTTCTCATGGGTACTGCACTCCTCAGTGTTCCCTGCCTGATGGCCATATCGCTCCAGTTTCTGTCTCTGGGTTTGTGTCTCATCTCCCTCTGCCTCTCTAATCTAAGGACACTTGTGGTGACATTTAGGTGTCACAGGGATTATTCAGGCTAATCTCCTCATCTCGAAGTCTTTACTTACACAGGCAAAGACTCTTTTTTCAAACAAGATAAGCTCAAAGGTTCTGGGACTTGAGTGTGGACGGATGTGTGACAGCAACACCAGACTCCACAGTAGGTGCTTTCCAGGCTCTCACTCTGGCCTCTTCTTCTCTACATCTCATATACCCCTGGGATCTGTGAGCTCCCCAAGTGATCCGACACCCTCCCTGTCTCCCCATCATCTCCGGGATCAGTTGCTCCCTTGCTTACCCCACCTTGCCCTAACTCCTAAATGTCAAGTTCGCCTTTCCTACTTGGCCTAAGCATACACTAGGAACAATCAATGTCTGTAGAAGCACAGTCAATGTTTAATATTTTGATAACAAAAACCAAGGCTCAGATTTTCTTTAAGGCTGTTATATGTTTTCTTTGCTTCTCAAAAATTCTATCTAGAAAAGCGAGAGATTTTCTCAATCAAAGTTCTCAGGTGTTCCTTCCCTCTGGCCGGGTTCCAAAGGGCTCTATTTCTGGCTGCATGACACAGTTAGAAGGGTGCCCCAGGAAAAATGATTTGCTTTCAATGAAATGTCATTCCTGTGATTCAGCAGCTCTGTGTGCCCCAGGAACATTTGTAGCTCTGTCAGTGTTTCACAACTTGCAGCAATCGTGTCTATATGTTGCATCACTCTTCTGTCATGTCCTAGGTAAATTACTTGACAAAGCACTAAAACACTGTGTTTTGAATGTCACCGCCATGAGTAAAACAGAAGACTCAACTATTCTTAACTGAGGGGGAAAAAAAACCGTGGAAGGGATATTTATTTCAAGTGTTCTCCTTAATGACAAAGTAGAAAACAAGCTTTCTGGAGCTTTTCTACTAATCTCTCATATTTGGCTCAAAGAACACTTTCCAAATTATTTCTAACATAGGCTGAGGCCTCCCCGTGCCCTAGGGAGGAAGAAGCCCACAGGAATGCACATGGAGAAGGAAGTGCTACGTGCGTGCTAAATGTAGGCACTTTCCCGCCAAACGGGGCAGGATTGGAGCAGTCTTAGAGGGATGAGTTCAAGTGGACCTAGAGAAGACAGATTCTGAGGGGCTTGGAGCATCAGAGTTGGTGGTCACTGTGTGTAGGTACTTTCCAGGGAGTGGTCTGAGATCTAACCCATAGATGACCCCCAGGAGACCGGAAAGCTGAGTGTCACTCAGCCTTGGAGGCCTGGTGAGAGGGCTGGCTACAGCTCAATCACCCTCCACCACACCAGTGCCTCGACTGGGTTCTTGGCCAAGACACACCTCCTTCTGTTTTGTCTTCTCACTTTGTGCCAGCATTAGCGTGTCACACAAATCTGACAGCAGCAACACACCAAAGCCAGGAAGAATTTCCTGTCAAGATGCTGTCATTTGTAATTTTTGTGAGAGTTGTACGTCTAAAGTCACATTAACTGGCCATCCAAGCTCCTTGAAAAGACACCAAAATGCTAAGGACTAAATATAATATTACCCAGATTCAACTTTTGGCTCAATATCTATTTAAAGAATGTACAGACTCAGGAAGGAGAAGAACTCATACGAATGTTTAACCGCATTATTTGAATTCAAGTAAAGCATTGCAGTTAGATCACTGGTACTTTCTCTCCTTCCAATACACCTCGAGATTCTTTACAGTCTTTTGTAACTTATTTTTCTCCTCTGCTGAGGCTAAATTAGAGTCTCCTTTTTTCTCTGCTACAGAATTCTACTAGAAGAACTTCACTTCAGGAATCCACAATGGTCAGTAAACTATTGCCCCTGATTCACGCCTTCTCTCTGCATGTGACTTGTCAGTACTTCCCAGCAGAGAGCGCAAGTATATTCCTCGCTCTGTGGGTTCTACACTTGGTCACCATGACTTGCTTTGGCCAAGGGGATGTTAGTGAGCATGACAAAAACAGAGATGTGCTTGCAGGGTTTCAGTTTGATCTCTTGAGCTTCTGCTGTCCTCATGAAAAGCTGCTGTCCTCAGCAGCCACGGATCTCAGAGCAAGATGCATGGACAGACTCAAACCTGATCTACGCCTGGAGCCAAACTTTACTCACACCAACCAAGATAGGTCAAACACCAGCTGCCCTAAGGACCTCTGAACACAAAGACAAATGCCTCTGGGTCTGGACCACTGACATCTGGGGCTGTTGGTTCACAGCAAAGACTTGATGAACGCAACCTCATAACAGTCTTCATAAGGGGAGGTGACACCATGCTGGTGCTTCCAGTCTGGGCATAAGCAGTGGTTTTATAAATCACACCCCCACCTCTTGCCTGAAATGTTCTCCTTCAGAGCTCTGGTCTAATACATTTCTCTAGAATCTGTTCACCCATCGCTCTTCTGAAGAAAGCCCATTACATCAACCTCCCACTCTGCCAAGCACCTCCAATACCCTAAGCTAGTATGTTCCACCCCCATACCTCTGCCAGCACCTGCAGCACACCTGTATCAGCACTTATCCACCTGTGTTGTAATTGGCTGCTTATCTGTCTCCCAAGCACAGGACTAGAACTGTGTCTTATTTAATGCCTATCACAATGCACGGCAGATAGTAGGCACTAAGGTAAATACTTCTTGAGAGGACCAGAGGGAGGGAGGGTCAGGATTGAACACAGCAAGTCAGCCCACAGTATCTGTGGGTTCCACATCCACGGACTCAAACCAGGTTGAAAATACCCAGAAAAAAAACCCCAAATAACAAATGATAATATGACAACGAAAAATAAAAAGCAAAACACAATACAGTACAATAATTACTTACATTCCATTTGCACCATATTAGTAATCCAGAGATGGAGATGATTTAAAGTCTATAGAGGGTGTGTGCAGGTTATATGCAAATACTACACCATTTTATGGGGACTTGAGCATCAAGGCATCTGGTATGGAAGGGGATCCTGGAACCAGTACCCCCACGGGATGCCTGGGGAAGACTGCAGTCCTCTCAGATTCTATACATTTGTTGTGTTGATTTTGTTTGGAAGTATTTGCTCAGTCCCTGGGAGGGCAGCTGAGACCTTGGGGGAGGACAAGAGTGAGGCAGAGTGGCATATCCAGACAGCTGACACCAGCTTCACCTTCCTCCCCAGCCCCCAAGTCCATCCACAGTGAAAATGGCCTGAGGTGTTTTTTTCTTCATAAAAAAATCACTTAAAACTCTTTTAAAATTATGCAGCATATATCCAAAGGAAATATATGCCCAAGACATATCTGTACTCCCATGTTGAACTAAAATGAAAAGAGCTACCAAGCCATGAATAGGCATGCGGGAACCTTGAATGCACATCACTAAATGAAAGAAGTCAGTCTGGGTGACATATTGTATAATTCCAACTACATGACATTCCAGAAGAGGCAAAATTATGGAGACAGTAAGAAGATCAGTGGCTGCCAGGGTGAAGGAGAAAGGCAGGATGAATAGACGGAGCCTAGGGGAAGTTTAGGGCAATGTAAAAAACAAAATGGTGATTTATTTTCAAAATGGTGATTTGTTACTTCACTTCCTGGTTCTTCCTTCCTTCTTAGTGGGCTTTCTCTTTTGGCAGGCTTCCTTTAGTGGGCATTAAAACCCAATCAGAATTCAGAAACATGTATTTTACCTTATTTGTGTTAAAAATTGCTGCTGTTTTATCTTATATGCACAAAATTTTTGCTCAGGCGGTGTCCGGGAAAGTGATGTAACCTCTGAAGCACTCAGCCAATGGAGAACCAGGAGAGGGACTTGCGCTTTAGAGGCATAAATACGCTGGCTGTGATTGCCTCAGTGTGCCTGCCCTTGCAAGAACAAGATGAAAAGTGCTGCTTCACTCCCCCAATCTCTGAGTCTTCTTGTCGTGCTTTGACAACGAAACTGAGGAGGGTCAATTCCACCTCCCACAGCCAATAGGACTATCATGGACAACACCATGATGGTGGCTACATGTTTTTTACATTTGTCCAAATCCACAGAATGTATGACACCAAGCGTGAGCCCTAATGTAAACTGTGGCCTCTGGGTGGTGATGACAAGTCAGTGTGGGTTCATCAATTATAATAGACACACCACTCAGTGGGGGAAGACGATACCTGGACAGGCTGTGCATGTGTGGGGTAAGGGTTAATAGGAACTCTCTATACTCTCCACCTAGTTTTTCTGTGAACCAAAACTCTTCTAAAAAATACATTCTTCTTTTAAAACAAAAGAGATGCTATTCATTGCTGGGAAGAACATAACAAAACAGGCACTGTAAGCTATGGTTACCTCACCATTTGCAATTAGACCATTTGCCAAAACCCAAATAAGAACACTTCTCTTTAAAGATATTTAGGATATTTTACATTGCTACTAAATGTTATTTCTGACTACTTAAAATTAGAGTCATATCCTTGGACCCCATAATTCCACTTCCAAGAAGTGATGTCAAGAAAATGATCATACATGTTAAGACTTATATATAAAAATGTTCTGTTTGGAACTTTTTATAATGTAGAGAAGCAATACAGAGATAGACATTTGTGTTGAGTGGATATTGGTGCAGATTCTGGTGTATCTCATAGTAGCTGTAAAACTATAGTGAGTTATGACTGAGTTACCATGTGAGCCCCAATCTCTCCCTTTGCAAAATGGGCGTTTAAATTCATACCTCATTGATTTGTGGTAAGGACAAGAAGAGTGTATGTGTTCAAAAGCATGATGCCTGACAGGTAATAAGCATTCAGTAATTAGTATTTAGTATGCTGACATTATAACTATAATAATCATAGTGATATTGGAAATTAGAGAAATAGCTGTTTAATAAGGAAGTAAAGAGTTCATGGCCCTCTCATATGTTAGGATGCTAGGCAGCAAACATGTTGGTGAAAATGGATTTTATGCTAAAAATGTTCAAAATACATTCATTCTCCTATTCATGTATTCATTCAATGTTCAATGACTCCTTTGTCATTTAAATATTGACTTGTGAGGATATTTGTGTTAAAGTCGAAAGAGATCGATTTCTGGGCTTTCATTTCCCCCACCTGGGTGTCATTTGCAACCTGAAATGTTGGATGGTCCCTGTGCCGGCAATGTTTTGTGGTCCCCACCTGCCTCAAAGTCTACTCTCTACCCTTTTCCACCTGTCCTGAACCCAGACTGATGACCTGGACTTCCTCACAGGCCTCCATGTGGTCTCAGCATGGAAGGAGCTGGAGAGAGGCAGGAAAGGGCAGCTGGGTTGCTTCTTCCTCTGTTCCCTGTCTCAGCACTGCAGAAGTTCCCTATGAGGC
>CAUYQG010268070.1:0-12570 GCA_963574415.1 Tarsius wallacei
CTTCCGCCTCAGCCTTCCGAGTAGCCGGAATTACAGGCGCGCGCTACCACGCCCGGCTAATTTTTTTTTGATTTATTGTAGAGATGAGGTTTCGCCTGCCCAGGCGGGTCTCGAACCCGCGGGCTCAGGCAATCCGCTCACTTCAGCCTCCCAAGGTGCGGGATTACTGGCTGAGCCACCGAGCCCGGCTTCCAGCTAAATTTTTTATTTTATTTTTTGTAGAGATGAAATCTCACACTATGTTGCCCAAGTTGGTTGCAAACTTCTGGGCTCAAGCAATCCTCCTGCCTTGGGCTCCCAAAGTTCTGGGGTTACGGGTGTGAGCCACTGTGCCCCGCCCTGATTATTCCATGTTAGAACCCCCCCCCAGATAGATTTCCTCACTGGGCTTGTACTTGAAGACATCATTTTCCAGTATTCTTTTGCCATCTATCCAGGTCATTGCAATTTATTAAAGTGGGGGGGGTGGTGAAGACATTATATTCACTGAGGGAAGTGGAATTGTAGTTGCCTTGGGAAGGAAACAGAGGTAGAGAGAGAACTTGGGTGTTAAATGTTCAAAGAGTGGTTCCTGCTAAAAGTGCTACCGCATTCTAGCCCTGTTGCCAAACTGTGTAGGGAATCCATGCCTCTGAGGTTCATAGAACTGTGACTCAGTGGTTTACTGATTAAACTTAGGCCTACCTGTGCAGATGCATGTAGACAAAAAGAACTCTGATTTTCTGTTTAGTCTTTGCTGTCTCTGATAGCATTGGAGGAGGAAAGAATTAAAAGAAGTAAAATTATGCAATAAGAAAAGAAAGAGTAATAGAGTGAGGAATGAAGAATATAATAATAGAGAATTTTCTTTTTTTGCTTATTGGAAGAAAATTAATACTTACTGAGTACCAGGCTCTTACTAAATTTGTCCTCTTTCTCTCTCTCCATATATATATATATATACACACACACACATGCACACATACATATATTAAAAAATTTATTCACACATAGATACATATATATGTGTAATATATGTATGTACAAGAAGTATATATGTCTTTAATTTGTACAGCTGCCTTATAAAGCTTGGTTTTAGTGTCCCCATTGTATAAAGATACATTGAAAGCTTTAGGCACTTTATGAATTATCCCCCAAATCAAGCTTTCATCTATTTTAGCTTTACTAGGGCTGCTTGTACAACTTCCTCCATTTACTCTCCCTTCTTTTTTTCAAAAAGTGTTTATTTTGAATCTTATTCACATTCAGTTCTATATTAAGTACTGTTCAACTCAGTAGAGATAAACTTCATGACACATCCTGACATGAATTGACTATATATTTTTAAAATTTTTTTATTTTGAAATAAGGATAGGTTTATAGAGTCTCACAAAGAAAGGTACAGGGAATTACCTTCATCCATCTTCAACCTCTTCCAGGGTTAACATTTTACATGACTCTAGTACAATCTCAAAATTGAGGCATTAACATCAGTACAATCCATAGAGCTTATTCAGATTTCGCCAGTTTTGCATACATGCATTCACATTTGTGACAGCTTTGTCATACATGTAGTCTTGTGTTAACACCTCCACAATCAAGAGACTCTGCTGCACCTTCACCGTAAGACTTTTTTAATGTTATTATTGTATAGCCACACTCATCCCTCTCTCCTTCATCCTTAATCCCTGACACCTGCTGCTCTGTTCTTCATTGCTGTAATTTTGTTATGGTATGGATGTTTCTAACATGGAATCATATGGCATGTATTCTTTTAAGACTGGATTCTTTTTTCCACTCAGTACAAATTGTTCCTTTTTAATGCTAAGTAGCTGTCCATCGTACCTACATACTACAGTTTATTTTGCCATTCATATGCTGAAGGATGTTTGGGTAGTTTCCAATTTGGGGCTATTACAAATGAAGGCGCTATGAACACTTGTGTACAAGTTTCTGCATAAAAAAGAGATAAGTTCTTCAGATGTATGTCTTAAAATTCATTTGCTCTTGAGTATGAAAAAATAATCATATTATAGAGGAAGCTTGACATCTATAGAGAAAAATCTCAATTAGAACTTAATGACAGTGGCTGAAGCTGTTTTTCAGCAAATATAATCTTTAACCAACATCGTGGGTCACAAGAGATTTCAACCATTGCAAGTTGTATGTTAAAGCCTTCACTAATCCCATTGGCTTTTATACTGATTTTGTTTTATCCGTCTTATTCTAGAGTTAACATTTGCACCAGGACCAGTTGTGCGTTCTATTTCCTAGTCTTTGATGACAATAACTTAGCCAGCAGGAGAGTACTTTATTGATAGATTGGCTGGTCAGTCTTTGAAGTGTATGTGCATTAAATGGTGGGGAGCAAATGGGAAAGAGGAGGAAGAACAGGGATAAAGACTTTTTTTGGCTGGCTTTTAAATGTTAAAAAGTATCAGAAATAGAAAGGTAAAAAATAAAATTACACTGGATTGTCGTGTTGGTAATAGGAATATAAGAAACTATTATATATTTATTTTCCATATCCCTGGGATTAAAATAAAGTGACATGTGAGCACTGTTAAATAATTAAAATTCTGTTGTTAAGTTTTTATTCAAGTAGATTTAATTTGATGAAAGAAAGTTTTCCCAGGAGCTTCTTTACAGAGATGGTTGTTTATATTCTTTTATCTTTAAAAGGCCATACCTAAGCTAATTCATTTATTTGTTTTCTCGCTCATTCATTCATTAGTTCATTCAAAGTATCTTCTTCTTCTTTTTTAGAAAATATAGTTTCTAGCCAGGCTCGGTGGCTCAGCCTGTAATCCCGTGCTTTGGGAGGCTGAGGTGAGTGTATTGCCTGAGTCCGCGGGTTCGAGACCTGCCTGGGCAACCTGGCAAGACCTCATCTCTCCAGTAAATCAAAAAAATTACCCGGGTGTGGTAGCGCGCACCTGTAGTTCCAGCTACTTGGAAGGCTGAGGCGGAAGGATTGCCGGAGCCCAGCAGGTCAAGGCTGCAGTGGCCGGGAGCGACCAATGCACTCCAGTATGGGTGACAGAGGGAGACTCCAACTCAAAAAAAAAAAAAGAAAGAAAATATAGTTTCTTTAGAAAGTAAATTAGAGAAAGAGGAGATTCACCTCCCCAAGGAGATTTACCTCCCCAAAGTAGGGGAGGGGAACAAAGCCAGGAAACATGGCTACAGCCATATCTCAAAGAGTACATGGCCACACCAGAATCTAGTAAGGCAATGGCCCAAATGATCTTCTAAGTAATCATTAATACTTCTGCTTATAAGCCTAGTTACTAAAGGGGTGGTGCCATCCCCTATTCTATACCTTCCTTAAGCCACTTTATTCCACATTGTCCCATGATTTTCCATATTCATGACTTCACCTTGGAATTTCTCTTGTCCTTCAGGATCACTTGTCTGAAATCTACCTGTTCTTCAAAGTCTACCTCTAATATTACCTGTTTTATTAACTTGCTTCTGATTTCTCTTAGATTACATATCTTTCTTCTGATTTCCCCCAGCATTATCTCTATGGTCTTTTAATATTTTCTGTCTTGCATTAGGCTATTTATCTACATTTCACATCTTTGCTGCTCTGTTGTTAATTTCTTGAGTACTAGATTCATGTTTGACTCTTCTTAGTGTTTATTTGTTCTGATCTTCCCTCTCTGCCTTTCTTTATTCCTCTCTCTCACTCTTTCTTCTGTCTTTTCTCCCTTTTCTCCCTCTGTTCATTTTTCCCTTTCTAGATATTCATTATGTATATGCTGACTACCTACTATGTGCCAGATACTGTAATAAGGGCATTGATTAAAAATAGTTAAAGCACATAGTAGGTTTCTGAGGTAACTTGATTATATATTTAAGTTAAACACGAAGAATTAAAAAAAGAAGGCCTGATTGTTAGATTGAGACACCAAGGGACACCCTAGGAGACAAAGTATTGAATATTCCTCTTTCGAAATTTTAAACGAAGGGCAACTATATTTTTCCTGAATGAAGAGCATGTAAATTTAGTCTTCCTTAATGGTAGTGGATTAAATATGACCCATTTCAGTTTCAAATTTAGGATTCTGTGAGAAAATTATTGTGTTCCAAGTTTTGTTGACAGGCATCAACAGGGTGTCAGCTGATGATATAAACTGAAAATGTCAGAGTAAGACATGACTAGAATTACAATTATGTTATTGAAATAACTTTTACTAGTATCACAAAATGCTTCAGCCAAGGAATACAACTCTGAAATATAGAAAATATTGTAAAAGGCAAGTGGAAGTAGAGAATACATGTTTGGTTTGCTTATCATTTCCTGTATGGTACTTAATTCAACAACTTGTTTGTCTGAGGAGCTTAAGAGATGGTAACCAAGAATGTTTTCTTCTGTTTTCTACCTTTTCCCTTCATATTTTAAAAGAGTTAATGTGAAAAGGACATACTTGAAGCTGGGAACTTCCACCAAGCATTATTTGTTTAGAGAAAAGTCAGTGAAATGGGGATTTGTAGAAAAAAGACTACCAAACTGTTAGAAGCTCAGTGCCTTGGCTTTTAAGGAATGAATGTTAAGGGTCTAAAAGAGTTCATTTCCACACAACAAAATCCTTGGGAAACATTAAAAAAACAAAACAAAACAACAATATGTGAGGAAGGCATGTGCAGCTATGAATGGGGAATATCAAGGTGAGGACTCAGAGATCATAGGAGCCAGACAGTCTTTAGTGACTGGCTTAATTGGAAATAAAACTGTTACCAATGAAGATAAATCAGTTCTACCAATGACTCCAGTAGAACTGAATCACAATCAAATTGGGAAGGAGATGGAGGGTAAATGGAAGAGCTGTTCCTAAAAGTCGTTTATATGACCTTCTTTGACATTAGTTTTGTGGAGTTTTTCTCCTGTGTATTGTTTGTTTCTGTAGCAAAGCATCTGACAGCAGAGATTTATGACCACCCCACAGGTCACAAGAGTTTTACCAGACTAGTTTTACCAGGTCTAGAAATTACTGCAATGCAAAACATGGCTTTGAGTGTTATGATCCTGGCAATCGTGATGAAAACAAACACTATATGATCTGTATGTTGTCAGGACGATTTTGACTTGCTCCCCAGAGTAAAATTTAGATTTGTGTAAAATTTGTCTGACATAGACTGAACTCTTTGGGGCCTAGTTTGAATAGAGTTTATCCTTATACAGATTGCCAGGATTTGAGGCTCTAGTGTGCTTTTCAGAAAAATATAACTGCAATTTTACACTAAATGTTTTTACTCTCTAAAAACAAGTATCTGTGTTTTTCTCTGTCTTGATTTCAAAGTATCTCCAAACTTCTGTGCTTTGGGCCTGTGAGATTTGGTTTCAGTCACCAATTTTGAGAAAAGGACACATTAAAGTTTTGGTATTTTGGAAGTCTTTGTGTCACTTTATGTACTTACTATCTCAGAAACATGGATTTATAAAATTAATTTACCTCCTTTTACTTTTTTTGCCCACAAAAAATAAAGGAGGAAAAAATACAGAGAATTTCTGTTGCCTTTTTTTTCAGGTTTAATCAAGAACTTTAGAAATTATAAGTAGCTAGGACAACTGCTTTTCTAGTTATCAGTGTTTGCTTCTAGTATATTCATACTAGATATATAGTTCATGATTATAAACTAACATTTGTATTGCACTTTTGAGGGGCAACCTGGTGAAGGGAACCTGGGATTTGGTTCATGGATTAGAATTTCTTTTTTACTTCTTGCTTTTTAAAAACATGAACCTTAACCAAAAAGCACTTTCCAACTCAGTCCTTTAGTGGTTTCGTACCATTCTGAGATGAAAGGGTTTACTTGCTGTGCTACAGCCATTCCAAAGTACTTGCATCCCCCAAATGTTTCCTGCCATGTTTCTCTTCGGCATTTGATTTCTCCTCATCCTTTAAATCTTTCATTTTAGAAGCACTGTCTACTGGGGTCTGCCCCTATTTCCTGTGTAGATGTGTGCTCTCTTCTTTTGGACCCAGAGCTCCCAGTGTTGATCTCACTAGAGCCACTTGCCACATGATCTTGATACTGATTGCATTTTTTGTGTCCCCTGATCAACTAGGATTTTGCAGGACAGGGTATCTGTTGACTTTATATCCCAGTGCCCAGGATAGCTCTTGACATATAGCTTTATCTCAATATTCTTGGAATAAATGTTCATTAATGGTATACAAAAAGGATTAGGAAGTCTTGGGGCCTAGGATGGAAGGCCAACTTCACTGTTAACCCTGGGCCAACTAAGCTAACTGCTGAAGACAGAAGAGAGATCTTCTAAGAAGCTAAGGGACCTTGGATTGGGGTCTTTATGGCCCACGTATCCAGTGTTCCCTGAGTTTTGCCCCGGGCCCTCTTCATTCCTTTTCCTGACACATCAACTACTCTCAGAGCTTCATCTAGTGTCTTCAGATTCTTGATTCCTAAAGCTATATTCCTCGACCAGCATGCTTCTCTGACCATCAGATCTATATTATCCAACCTCATGTCTTCATTTAGAAGTTTTGTAGACACATCCACTTAGTAAATACAAATGGACTGTGTTTAACATCTTTCTTTACAAATTTGTTGCTTCTGCATGTTCCTTATTTCAGTGAAGGCATTCATTCAGTTGCCAAAGCCACAAATCTTCGTTTCTCCTGTTTCCCTATCCCGTACACAATCACAAAGTTGTGTCTGTTCAATTTGTGAAATATTTCCTGAATCTAGCTACCTTTCTCTACCCACACGATTGATAGCACATTTGGGACTATCATTTCTTTCCTGGTGGCCTCCAAATTCAGATATTTGCTTTCAACTGTGTTTCTTTTGAGTCATGTGTAGCTATACTGAAGCCAGAATAAGCTTTCTAAAGCACCAATGATATTGTGTAATTTTTCTGTTTAATTTTCTGCATTGTTTTCGAATTGTCTGAGCTCACTAGCCCAGTATGCCTGGCCTTTATCAGGAGCTCCACTTGCCTTTCTTCAGCACACTGAACATTATATGTGTCAACCATATTGTATATGTTTTAATTTCACAGACAATATTTGCACTCCCAGTCCCTGACATGTGTTCCTTCTGTCCAGAACACAACTGATTGCTTCTTTCTTCAGCGTGCTAGCTCCCTAATTTACCAATTTTAGGCATGGTTGCTTTCATGATACCTCCTCTCATCAGTCTGCTGCATGTTGCCAAGTACCTTGTCCTTTGCCCATTTTTGCATCTTTTAAACAACATATTGTGGCTTGTAGTGACCCTCCACTCAGTGATAAACTTGATCAAGATTTGATCACCTTTGTGCCTCATTACCTAGCACTATGCCTGGTTTATCATAGGTACTAAATAAAGAGTTATTGAATCAGTTTTAGGATAGGGACATGTGAATATAAATTCGAAGTACCTGGAGCTTCAACAATACAACAGAGACCTTTTCAAACTGTGTTCTTTTGCTTCCACTATGAACTGCTGGCTCTTCAAAAGGAGTTCCTAGGAAGTTAAGCTAAGAGTTGTCAAAGGATTAGAAAACAAAATTAAACATCTTTCTTTTTTTTAGTTGGGGTCTCACTCTGTCACTCAGACTGGAGTGCAGTGGCCGCTCCCGGCCACCGCAGCTTCGACCTGCTGGGCTCCGGCGATCCTTCCGCCTCAGCTTTCCAAGTAGCTGGAACTACAGGCATGCGCTACCACACCCGGCTAGTTTTTTGATTTATTGTAGAGATGCAGTCTCGCCAAGTTGCCCAGGCGGGTCTCGAACCCGCGGGCTCAGGCAATCCACTCACCTTAGCCTCCCAAAGCGTGGGATTACAGGCTGAGCCACTGAGCCCAGCTAAGCATCTTTCTTGAGGTGTAATTCAATAACATAAAAGTCACCCATTTCAGGTGTACAATTCAATGGTTTTATGTATTCAGAATTGTGTATCCATTCCCCAAATTTAAGTTTAGAACATTTTGATCACTCAAAAGAGAAATCCCATACCTATTAGTACTCAATGCCCCATTTCCCCCTCCCACTCTACCTCAACTCTACACAACCACTAATCTACTGTCTGTCACTGTAGATGTGCCTATCCTGGACATTTCACATAAATAAAATAATGCAATGTATAGTCTTTTGTGTTTGGCTTAGCTTCCTTAGCAAGATTTCAAGATTCATCCATGTGGTAGCATGTATTAGTACTTTACTCCTTTTTATTGCCAAATGATATTCCATTCTATGAACTTGCCAGACTTTCTCCATTCATCAACTGTTAGTCGTTAGGGTTGATTCCACATTTCAGTTATTATGACTAATGCTGCTATGAGCATTCTTATATAAATTTTTGTGTGGACATGTGATTTATGTTTTCATTTCTCTTGAGTATACACCTAGGTGTGGAATTACTGGGTTATATGGTAACTGTTAGGTCATTGGACTGGGGCCATGGGCAAGATGCACAAATTGCACAGAAATTAGATTGGGAGATAGTTTATTTAAAAAGTAAATTAAAGAGACAGAGAAGGTGAATCTAACTTCTCAAGGGAGAGAAGGGGGCCAGGCATCTGACGAAAATGTGGCAGCAAGTGTTTGAAGTTGAATGCTTTTAAAGTTTCCCTTTGGTGGTTGTCATAGTGATGGGGTGGTGGTCTGTTTTACAGCATCATGAAAGGGTCAGGTAAGCAGAGGAACTGTTACCATAGTGATGGGGTAGTGGTCTATGTCACACAGGTCATGAAGGGTTGATTACAATAGATTAGGTCATCTTGGTCCTTTTTGGCTGGAAGGCAAATACCTGGGCCCAGGAAACCAGTTCTGCCCTTTGCCAATAATTGAAGTCAGGTTAATATAATTTACTAAGAAAGTATGACAGAGCTAAGTAGTGTTAAATGGCTGTACTTTAGCTAAGGTTACTCCAGTTTTTGACTTCTTACCCTTCAGTAACTCTATGTTTAACATTTTGAGTAACTGCCAAATCATTTTCTAAAGCAGCCATACCATTTTGCATTCTCATCAGCAATGTGTGTATGAGGGTTCCAATTTCACATCATCACCAACACTTGTTATTATCTGTCTTTTGGATTACTGCCCTACTAGTTGATGCAAAGTGTTACCTCATTGTGGTTTTGATTTTCATTTTCTTCAGGGGTAATGAAGTTGCGCATCTTTTCATGTGCTTATTGGCCATTTGTATATTTTCCTTGAAGAAATGACTTTTCAGATTTTTTGCTCATTTTTATTTGAGTTATTTTTGCCTTTTTAATTATTAAGTTTTAATATATATTCTAGATTCTAGTCCCTTGTCTAAAATATGATTTGCAAATATTTTCTCCCATTCTGTATGTTTTAGTTCCACTTTCTTGTTGGTATCATTTGAAGTAAAAAAGTTTTTTTATTTTTATACAGACCTATTTGTCAAGTTTTTCTTTTGTGGCTTATGCTTTTGGTGTCATATCTTAGAAACCAATTTCTGATCCAAGGTCACATAGATTTACTCTTGTTTTCTTGTAAGAATTTTGTAGTTTTAACTCTCTCTTACATGTAGGTCTGTGATCCATTTTGAATTAATTTTTTGCATATGATATAAAGTTGTAAAACTTCATTCTTTTGTGTGCAGATATCCAGTTGTCCTAGCTAGAGCCATTTGTTGAAAAGAATGTTATTATCTCATTGGATTATTTTGGTACCCTTGTTAATGTCAAGGTATTTTTGTCTTAATTGTCCTAGATATTATTATTTGCCATAAAAGTAATACATGGTAGAAAGTAATAATAATAACTGGCATTATTGAGTTGTGACTAGGTCTTAGGCACTATTCTAGAAGTTTACCATTTAGTATTTTCAGTAACTCTATGAGATAGACCCTGCTATTAACCCTATTTTATATCTGAGGAAGCAGAAGCACGGAAAGTTTGAATAACTTGAAAAAGGTCACATAGATATTAAGTGTTAGAGGCAATCTTTGAACTGAGAAATTGACTTTTTATACATCATTCCATGCCTGACTGTGTCTTATTTACAAGAGATGCAAAATTTTAAAACAGACAAATTCTGTTATCCAGAGTACTGTCAAAATTTTTATGTACAGCCTTCCAAACTTTGTTCTATACAAGAAATGTTATAACAATGGGATTACAGTACATATGACACTCTTGAAATGATTTTATTCACTTTATTGATATATCATTACTAACTCTCCTTGCTGCATCTAAAGCATCATTCTTTTTCTTTTTTTCTTTTTTTTGAGTTGGGTCTCACTCTGTCGCCCAAGCTGGAGTGCCGTGGCATGCTCACGGCCACTGCAGCCTTGACCTGCTGGGCTCAGGCAATCCTTCCAGCTCAGCCTTCCAAGTAGCTGGAACTATGGGCACATGCCCACCACACCTGGCTAATTTTTTGATTTGTTGTAGAGACGAGGTCTCACCAAATTACCCAGGCTGGTCTTGAACCCCTGGGCTCAGGCAGGCCTCTCGCTTTGGCCTCAAAGTGCTGGGATTACAGACTTGAACCGTCATGCCTGGCCTAAAGCATCATTCTTAATGGATGCATAGTATTCTACCTCTTGTCTGCACCATCATTAATTTAGGCTATCTGCTATTGTTGAACAATTGGCTTGCTTTTGAGTTTTTAGCTAATAACAATGATCTGATGCATGTATCTTTGAAGACATTTTTTTTTTTGAGTTGGAGTCTTACTCTGTAGCCCAGCCTGGAGTGCAGTGGCATGCTCACAGCCACCCCAGTGTCAACCTGGTGGGCTCTGGCGATCCTTCCATCTCAGCCTTCCAAGTAGCTGGAACTACAGGCATGAGCTACCACCCCCAGCTAATTTTTTGATTTTTTTGTAGAGATGAGTTGCCCGGGCTGGTCTCGAACCCGTGGGCCCAGGCAATACACTCGCCTTGGCCTCCCAGATTGCTGGGATTACAGGCTGAGCCACCGAGCCCGACCCCTTGAAGACACTTTTTAATGTGTACTTTTCACTTTTTTTCTCAGGATAAGGGAATAATTCCTCTAGTAGAAATTTAAAAAATATGGAAAAAAATTTCAAACTTTTAATATATATTGAAAAATTGTTCTCTAGGAAGTTTCTACATGTTTACCATTAATATTTTTTACCTGCTGGGTGACTCTGATACCATATTGCTTTAGTGTGAATTTCTTTATCAGTGAGATTAAATATGTAGCAATGACTATTATAATTTTCTTCTGTGAGTTACTATTCATATTTTACCTATTTTCATATGAAAGAGTTCCTTTTATACTAAAAATATTAACCCCCGTCTTTATTTTGTATTTTCCCATAGTTTCTCATTTTTCTTTAAATTTTTCTATTTTTTTTACATATAGAAGATTTAAATTTCTAATTGGCAAAATTTATCAACAAAGATATATATTAGTCTTTTTCTTTATTTTTAAAAATAGAAAAAGTCAACAAATTGTTTCCAGAGCCTATTTTCCATGAGCTAGGTATAAGGGGAAGAGGGGACAAGGATGAGGAATCACAGACATTTTTCTTTCTAGTCCCCCTGCTTGTTTTGTCTTAAATATTGACTATCTGTAGTCCCTTAACTTACAGGTAAATAAAGCATCAGCTTAACCATTTGGCATTAAAAATGATGGTAGTAAGGCAGGCTGGGAGGGAGAACTAGTGTTTCCTCCAAGTTGTATGGGTTTCAGCAGTATTTTCCTCTCTGTGGCTTTTACTCATTTAAATTTGCTCCTAGCATTAAGACATGATATCTTATAGCCCACATGACTTCATGTGTATAAGACCATATGGACTTTTATAGCTCAGGCAATCCTTAGAAAAATTGGTTAGAAAAATCACAATGGTCAATGAGAGTCCAAAAAGACTTTAATTTGTTTTTACAGGACACAGTAAGTAAAGGTTCTTGGGGGTATATGTTTCTAAACAAACTAGATTTGTGGACATTAAGATGAAGTTACTCTTCAGAAAACACTGCTGTGATGGCATGATCTTTTGAACCAGTTTGTGCCATTTTTTTGTTTGTTTCATTGGCTGTATAGCTTTTAATTGTTTTCAGACCATCAATTCTTACTGACTTGACATTTAATATCTTTGGTGTGTGAATTTTCCTTATTTCATTTTACAAAGTCTCAGCAAAATATTTGTGTATCTTGCCTTTTTTACCAATTATTGCAGTGCTTCGGGGATTTTTTCCAGTTCTGGTCTTCCACACAAAAATCATGAGGGTGATACCCAGACCAGCCTCTTCTCCTTGCACAACCTTCCACAGGTCTACCCTCATGGTCTATGGGAGGGGAACAACTCACTGCTGCTTTGTTTTCTTCTTGAGGGTCTGAGCTAAATGGCACATATGGAAAGAGACTTTTAAGTTAAAAATTTTGAGGGGTGTGTGTACATTTTTAAAAACTGGAAATGTAGCCGGGCTCGGTGGCTCAGCCTGTAATCCTGCGCCTTGGGAGGCTGAGGTGAGTGGATTGCCTGAGCCCGTGGGTTCGAGACCCGCCTGGGCAACTTGGTGAGACCTCATCTCGACAATAAATCAAAAAAATTAGCCGGGTGTGGTAGCGCGCGCCTGTAGTTCCAGCTACTTGGAAGGCTGAGGCGGAAGGATCGCTGGAGTCCAGCAGGTCAAGGCT
>CAUYQG010268095.1:0-21841 GCA_963574415.1 Tarsius wallacei
CCAAGTTGCCCAGGCGGGTCTCGAACCCGCGGGCTCAGGCAATCCACTCACCTCAGTCTCCCAAAGGCGTGGGATTACAGGCTGAGCCACCGAGCCCGGCTGAGATAGGCTTTTTAGTTCCACCACCTATATTTGTCATTCTTGTTGTTTCCTTTTGAAAAGGAGGGCTGTTTGGTGCTAAAGTGGATTTTTGAAATTCACAACTTGGCTTATTAGTATCCTCGAGGGAAAAGGCTCCATGATGGTGACACCGAGGATGGCTCAGCCTCCTTCCGTGGCCCCTATGCATGGTCACGGTGTTTTCACATGCTGTGAGATGTGCCTCCCTCCAGCCTTGCTGCCCATCTGACATGGAGAAAGAAAAAAATCATGAACAGCTCATTTTAAAACTTCACGCATAGAAATATTCTATTTAAATTAGTGTGGAATTCCCATGTAAATAAATCTCCTGTTTCTTTTTAAAAAATGACTTGGTCAGTTTATCACTGAGCTTTATATTATTGTGGGAATTGGTCTTTTGCTGATTTATGTCACTGGGATACATGATTTGATTTTATTCTTCCTAGTTCTGCTCTATTATTACCATTTTTCAATAGAAGTTAGTCCTTTTGAATGACTTTATTATTTTTCTTTGTGGCTTCATAAGTATCTCACTGTGAAGCTCCCTGGTATGTTATAGGAATCACAGATTTAAAATAGTGCTTTAAGGATCCAGTGAAGGAAATACTTACAACACCCTAATGGGGGCTGGACTTGGTGACTCAGCCTGTAATCCCAGCACTTTGGGAGACTAATGCAAGTAGATTGCCTGAGTCAGCGGGTTCGAGACCAGCCCCGGCAACTTGGTGAAGCCTCGCCTCTACAATAAATAAAAAATTAGCCGGGTGTGGTGGCGCGTGCCTGCGGTTCTGGCTACTTTGAAGGCTGAGGCGAAAGGATCACTGGAGTCCAGCAGGTCGACGCTGGGGTGACTGTGAGCGTGTCACTGCACTACAGCCTGGATGACAGAGTGAGACTTCAACTAAAAAAAAAAATAAAAACAGTATCCTAATAGAAATGCAAATTATTTCTGCCACCAGGCCTAGTAACTTTGTTGTTTTAACAGCTATATTGAGATATAATTCACATACTATACAATTCATCCACTTAAAGTGTATAATTTAGTGGTTTTTGTGGATTCACACATATATACAGCCATCAACACAGTCATGTTTATTTTTGTTTATTTATTTATTTAGAGTTGGAGTCTCATTGTTGCATAGGCTAGAGTGCAGTGGCACCCTCATGGCCACCGCAGCCTCCACCTGCTGGGCTCCTGCGATCCTTCCACTCAGCCTTCTAAGTAGATGGAACTACAGGTGCGCGCTACCACACCTGGCTAATTTTTGATTTATCGTAGAGACGAGGGCTCGCCAAGTTGCCCAGGCTGGTCATGAACCCGCAGACTCAGGCAATCCATTCGCCTTGGCCTCCCAAAGTGCTGGGGTTATAGGTATGAGAAACCTCGCCTGGCTGCAGTCAGACTTAGAACATTTTTACCACCTCAGAAAGAAAACCCACCCTTTAGCTGTCCCCCACCCCCACTCCCATACCATGAGAAGATGATGGGGAGCAGATCCCTCCAGGGTCCTTGGGCACACACTGAAAGGAATTCCAGAGCGGCTAGCAGAGTTTTAGAACAGTCTGTTCGAGAAAGAGAAGGGGAGGGAGACATGCCCAGAGGCATGGACAGGAGAAAAACTGTGTTTTTTTGCTTTTGAGAAAAAGGTCGATGTGTACCTACTTAGTCATTAATATATTAATGAGTGGGCTTACATGTGATTACATCAATACAGGTAATATCTTAATATGTCAATTAGTGGGTTTACAGGTGACTATATTAATATATTAATGAGCAGACTTACTGCTTCTGATAGGCCCTGGATAGACTTTCCAAGAACACACATTTTGCCTTTGATAGGACACTTATCTAACTTGTGAATATACAAGTTCAAGAGCTGTAAGGTGGTCTGATGAACATTTCTGTAGCTTTCAATTCAGGTGCGGGAGCCATCCCTATGGGCTTGTCCTTTATGGGCTTAGGGCGTGGGGTGGCCTAGCTTGCAGGCAAGGTGTCTGGACGCTTCCCTATTTTAACCTAAGTCTGCCTATAAGAAGTTTCTCTCTGTGCCGAGCCTACACTGACTGCCCTGCCTCACAACCTGCTTTGCTTTGTGTCTCTCTCTGTGTTCCCTGTTTGGGACCTTCACGTGAATGGAATCGTTTGGTATGTGGTCTGTCGTGGCTGATTTCTTCTACTTAGATGTCGGGTTCACCTATGTTAGAGCATGCCCAGCACTTTACTCGGTTTTATGGCTGAATAGTATTCCATTATTTGGCTATGTCATGTTTACATGTTGATGGACATTTGGGTTGTCTCAGCCTTGTGGCTTTTGTGAATAATGCTGGTGTATACATTAGGGTCTACATTTTGTGTGCACATATTTTCACTTTTTGTGGGTAGTGTATAAACTTAGGAGTGGGATTTTGGGGTCAAGTTGTCACTCTTCTTAGATGTTAGGGGCACTAACTGCTGCTTTGAAAGTGGCTGCACCATTTTACTGTCCCAGCAGCAGCATCTGAGGGTTCCTGTTTCTCCACGTTCTTGCCAACATTCTTGTCTAACTTTTTGATTCTGACTGTCCTGCCGGGTGCCGTGTAGTAGCTTGCTCCCATTTGGATTTGAATTTCCCTGATGGCTGATGATGCTGAGCATCTTTCCATGTGTGCTTTGACCATTCGCGTCTTATCTCTGGAGAACTGGAAATTCAGGTCCTGTGTCACTTTTCATTGGATTCTCTCTCTCTCTCTCTCTCTGAGCTGGAATCTCACTCCGTTGCCCAGGCTGGAATGCAGTGGCACAGTCACAGCCACCCCAGCATCAACCTGCTGGGCTCAGGCGATCCTTCACCTCAGCCTCCCAAGTAGCCGGAAGGCTAGTTTTTTGATTTATCGTAGAGATGAGGTCTCACCAAGTTGCCTAGGCTGTTCTTGAACCCCTGGGCTCAGGCAGTCCCCTCACCTTGACCTCCCAAAGTGCTGGGATTACAGGCTTGAGCCACCATGCCTGGCCCTCTCTCTTTTTATTAGTGAATTTAAAGAGTTCTTTACACCTACATACATGTCCCTCATCAGAAATGTAGACTTGCAAATATTCCACTTTCTGGGTTGTCTTTTTACTTGATTTATGCCCTTTGAACCACAAACGTTTTTGTTCTTTTTTTTTTTTTTTTTTTTTTTTAAGTCGGAGTCTCACTTTGTTGCCCAGGCTGGAGCACAGTAGCATGCTCACGGCAACTGCAGCCTTGACCTGCTGGGCTCAGGCAATCCTTCTGCCTCACCCTTCCAAGCGGCTGGAACCACAGGCATGCGCCACCATACCTGGCTAATTTTTTGAATTATTGTAGAGACGAGGTCTCGCCAAGTTGCCCATGCTGGTCTCGAACCCCTGAGCTCAGTCAGTGCTCTCGCCTCAGCCTCCCAAAGTGCTGGGATTATAGGCATGAGCCACCATGCCCAGCTTGTTTCTGCTTTTAAAATAAGCCCAATTTCTTTTTTCTATTTTTTCTTTAGTTGGTGCTTTTGGTGTCGTATCTAAGAATCCTTCCTAACTCAGAGTCATAAAGATGTACTCGTTTGTTTTCTTGTAAGCATTTTATAGTCTAGCTCTTCCGTTTAAGTCTTGATCCATTTGGAGTTAATTTGAGCACTTGGTATGAAGAAAGGGCATAGCTTCATTGTTCTGCCTGTGGCTGTCTCGGTGTCCTGGTTCCATTTGCTGAAAAGACTATCCTTTCCCTCATTTGATGGTGCTGGCACGCTTGCCAAAATTCATTTGTCAGCAGGTATGAATTTATTCCTGGACTCTCAGTTCTAGTCCATTGATCTGTCCTTATGCCAGTACAGCATTGTCTTGATTACTCTTCTTCCTATTAAGTCTTGAGGTCAGGGAGTGTGAGCCCTTTTACTTTTTCAGGATTACTTTACTTATTCTGGTTCCTTGCAATTCCATTTGAGTTTTAGAATTAGCCTCTCGGTTTCTACAAGGAATTCAGCGGAGCTTCTGATAGAGATTCCAGTGACGCTGTAGATCACTTAGAGGGGTCCAGCTGTCCCTTGGTATCCAAGGGGAATTGTTTCCAGGACCCCCTGTGGATACCAAGGTCCGAGGAGGCTTAAATCCCTCATGTAAAAGGGTGTCATCTTTGCATTTACCCTCCAGGACACTCTAAATCATGTCTAGATTACTAAAATACTGAATGCAGTGTAATACTATGTAAATAGTTGCTGTACTTTGTTAATATTTGTTATTTTTGTTGTAATTTCTTTTTCAAATATCTGTGATTTGAGGTTGGTTGAATTCAGGGATGTGGAACAGAGTAGACACAGAGGGTTGACTGTATTGTCATCTTAACAATGTTAAGTCTTTCCTTCTATGAACATGGGATGTTTTCATGTATTTGGGTTTTTAATTTCTTTCAACTTTTTTTAGATAAGTTCCAGAGTATAAGTCTTGTGCTTCCTTAGTTAGTTTTTTCTTTTTTTTTGAGTCAGGGTCTCATTCTGTCACCAAGGCTGGAGTGCAGTGGCACAACCATGGCTACAGCCTCGAACTCCTGGGCCGAGGCAGTCCTCCCACCCCAGCCTCTCAAGCAGCTGGGACTACAGGTGTGCACTGTCACACCTGGCTACTATTTTTATTTTTTTGTGGAGATGAGGTCTTGCTGTATTGCCCAGGGTTCTCAGACTCCAGGGCTCAGGCAGTCCTCCCATGTCTGTCTCCCAAGTGCTGGGATTACAGGTATGAGCCACCATGCCTATCCTGTTTTGTTAAATGTATTCCTGTGTTTTTTGTTGCGGATATGTATGGAATTGTTCTCATACTTTCATTTTCAGATTGTTATTGCCAGGGCGTAGAAATGGAATTGATTTTTGTCGATTGATCCTGTATCCTGCAGCCTTGCTGGACTTTATTAGCTCTGACAGTAACTTAGTGGATCCCTTGTGATATTTCTGTAAACAGGGTTATAGAAGCATGTGAGTTGTAATCGTTTTACCTCTTCCTTCCCAGTCTGGTTCCTCTGATTTCTTTTTCTTACCTGACTGCCCTAGCCAGAACCTCCAGTACGACTTCGATTGCAGTGGCAAGAGTGGGCAACTATGTCTTGGTCCTCGTCTTAGGGGGAGGCAGCTCGAGTTTCACCAGTCGTGTTATGTTGTGGGTTTTTCTTTTCTTTTTACTTTCAGTGCTATTTATGCATTTGTTTTCATGTTTATCGATTTTTAAAATTTATTTTAAAGATGTGGGGTACAGTTCAGGATTAGGTATATAAGTGGTCATCCTTCAGGTAACATTTTTCCACTTTGCCTGGTGTGAGATCAGGTATGCTTATTAATGTTATGTGCCCCGGGTTTTTCTTTTTTAATAGGTGCCCTTTATTTTTATTACTATTATTATTTTTTAGTTGGAGTCTCACTCTGTCACCCAGGCTGGAGTGCAGTGGCAAGCTCACGGCCACCCCAGCATTGACCTGCTGGGCTTAGGTGATCCTTCTGCCTCAGTCTTCCAAGTAGCTGGAGCTATCGGAATGTGCCACCATGCCTGGCTAATTTTTTTTTGATTTATTGTAGAGGTGAGGTCTCGCCAAGTTGTCCAGGAAGATCGCAAACCCATGGGCTCAGGCAGTCCTCTCACTTCAGCCTCCCAAAGTGCTGGGATTATAGGCATGAGCCACTGACCTGGCCAGATGCTCTTTATTGAGTAGGTTGAAGAAGTTCCTTTTTTGTTTATCTGAGAAAGTCCTTATTTTGTCTTCAGTTTTGAATGAGCACTCTGCTCAACATAGGATTCTTGGTTGACAGTTTTTTCCTTGAGCACTTCAGTATGTTATCCCACTGTCTTCTGACTGCCATTATTTTTACTGAGAAGTTTGCTGTTAACATTACCTGGGTTCCTTTGTAAGTGATGGGTGGTTTTTCTCTTGCTACTTTTTTTTAAAGATTGTCTCTGTCTTTGCCTTTGAGCGTTTTTCCTTTGACGCTATTTGTAGGTCTCTTTGTGTTTATCCTACTTTTGCTGTTTGTTGAGCTTTCTGGGTTTGTAGCTTACTGTTTTTCAATAAATTTGAGAAGTTTTAGCCTTTATTCCTTTGAATTTTTTCCTCCTCCTTTCTTTCCCTTTTTTCTTATATTCCAATTTTGCATATATTGATGCACTTAAAAATTTTCCCACGGCTGGACGTGGTGGCTCAAGCCTGTAATCCCAGCACTTTGGGAGTCCAAGGCAAGAGGATTGCCTGAGCCCAAGGGTTCAAGACCAGCCGGACAACTTGGTGAAACTGCATCTCTACAATAAATCAAAAAATTAGCCGCACACGGTAGCACGCATTTGTAGTCCCGGCTACTTGGAAGGCGGAGGCGGAAGGATCACCGGAGCCCAGTGGGTTGAGGCTGGGGTGGCAGTGAGCGTGCCACTGCTCTCCAGCTTGGACAGAGAGTGAGACTCTCACTCAAAAAAAGTTTCCCACATTTCTCTGAGGCTCGGTTCATTCTTCTTCCTTCTGTTTTCTCTCTTGTTAGTCAACTTTCGTAGTTTTTGTAGATCTAGCTTTAAGTGTGCTAATTATTTCTTCTGCCAGTTAAGTTTTTTACTGTTGAGTGTCTCCAGTGAGTTTTTAAATTTTCCATTATTGTATGTTTCAACTCAGAATTCCCTTTTGTTTCTTTTTTAAATAACTTCTGTGCCCCAATTAGCACTGCTGTTCATGCCTTCCTTGTTTTATAGATATGAGGGCTGTTCTCAGGCATGATCATAGAACATTACCACCTTGAACTCCTGGGCTCAAGCGATCCTCCTGTCTCAGCCTCCTGAAAGCTGGGTCTACAAGCATGAACTATATAACACCTGGCTCTTTTATTTCTTTAATCACGGTTTACTTTGGTTTTGTGGATATGTTTAAAACGACTGTTGAAAAATATTTTTTCTGTTAAATCCAGCGTCTGGTCATTCTCACAGGCAGTTTCTTTTGCCTCGTTTTCTTGCTTGGTGTTTGGACCCTACTTGTCCATTTCTTTGCATAACTGCATGATGTTCTTTGTTGGGTACTGGGCATTTTAGATGATACGTTGTAGCAGCTCGGGGTACTGACTCCTTCCCCACCCCCAGGCGTGTTATTGGCATGTCTGGCTGGAATCTCTCTGTGAAGTCTGCTCCTTGCTTCCTTCTTACCTTCCCTAGTGTTAGCCCAAGTTGTTCCTCAGGGAGGCACACCTTCAGGCATGCCTGGTCTCTGGGAGGCTGTGGCCCACTGGGGCATTCCGCTCTTCCCTGAGCATCCCCGGCTGTGAAAGGCCACAAGTTGAAGGAGACATTTCTCAGGTCGGATCAGCTGCTTGTTCCCACCCCGGGGGCTCCTCGACTGTGGGTGCCAGGCTCTACCCCCTGTACGCCCGCCACCCAGGGTGTTGACCACAGTCTGGGCCACCTCTTCCCAGTCCCACTATTCTTGAGGACACCCTTAGCTTTAGAGCCGGAGTGCTCACTGCAGAATGTCAGGGCATATGTTCCTGCTTCTTCCCTCAGGGGAGCCCTCTGGACCAGGGCTCTGGAGGTGGGGACAGGGCATGCAACGCCCCAGTTCTGGAAGCTCGGTGGTGGAGGGGAGGCTGGCAGTGGGTCCTCTTGTGTGTCTCTCCCGCTGTGGGAGCACTGTCTCGTGAGTCAGCTGTCGATCCCTGGTGTGCTTGCGTGCCATGCCTGAGGGTAAACAGAAGGCAGCCCTGCCTGACGGGGCTTGTCAGGCTTAGCCTCAGCAGCGGGGGCTGGGGCAGGATGAGGGCATGGGGGCTGGGGACAAGGACCCCTGAAGGCATGCTCCTCTGGGCAGAAGACCCTGACCTGGGAGCTAAAGAGAGGGAGCCCTGTGTTCCCGGCAGGTATCTGGAGCCTGACTGAGAGGGGTCTTGGTTCACATACCACAGACTGGCCGAATTTTCATAGTTTTTCGGACTGAATTTTAATAGGTTTTATTGCGCAAACGTTTCTCTGTTTGCCGTTGGCCTATAGGACCATTTCCAGGGGCCTGGAGTATGTGTCCTATAATTTGCAGCCAGTGGGGCTTGGGCTCCTCCCACTCTTGTCCTCCCAGTCCCCTCCTGTAGCTGCCTTTTGAGCTAGCCTCCCTGCCTCCACACTTGGTGACCAGTTCCTTCACAATGAGCCCCTGGCTGCCCTCGAGAGGAGCACTAATGTGCTCCCTGCTTCTCCCTTTTGGATTCACCTTCCCTTGCTGACTTTCCTAGGATGGGTTTGGGCCCTGTGGGAGTGCAGAGTTTGTCCAGGAAGCGCAAGTCCCAGTGGCCGAGTGCTGGGATGTAGCGGGCATTAGTGCTGAGGGTGTCCTTGGAGCTGCTGCGCTCACTTGTGGTCTGACCTCACCTAGAAGTTAGCACCAGCTGGCGCTGCCTCCGTTTTGCTGTCATCCCACATGAACATTGCCTTGGATTTATTGTTTTTTCTCTCTCCAGGGGCCACTCAATAGTGAGTCTTCCAACCAGAGCTTGTGCAGCGTGGGATCCTTGAGTGACAAAGAAGTAGAGGTGAGAAGCTATGTCTGTGGCATGATGTCACGTGTCCACGTGTTCGGGCTGGCTTGGACGCTACCACTGCCTCTGTGCACATCTGCCCTCTGGGCTATGCACCACGTGCACCTGCACAGCTGTGATGAGGCGGGTTTTCACTGTTGCCATCGCTGATGGGTCTTGACACTAATGTCTTGCTTCGTCGCCATCAGTGAAGGGCAGAAGTCGACAACATTTTCCTGCTGATGTGGAGGATAAGATTTCTGTTGGGCAGGTATCATAGCTGCCAGGACACAGTCTGAGTATACATCTGCAGCTGCCTACTATGCGCTTGGGTAAAACTTTCAGTTAGCTGGAGTCATTGGATTAACTGTGCACATCTTTCCTTTTTGGAAAGAAAGGATCTGTCTGAAGTCTCCTAAAGTAGAAATACTGCAGCAGCAGTTGCCTCCGAGCCTGCCATAGCATAGACATTTGTCCTGCATTTGTGCTTCATAAAATATCTTACATAAGCTTTGTAGCAACTCTGACTTACAGATGAATAAATTAAAGCTCTGGTATTTTAAGCAGTTTGCCAAAAATTGCTTAGATAGTTTGGTTCTAGACTCTGAACCCTTTCCTATACTGTTTTAGGAGCAGAGACACTGCTAGGCACCGTGGCACTCACCTACAGTCCCACCTACTCAGGAGGAGAGGTGGGAGGATCATAGGAGCCCGGGAGGTCAGGTCCAGCTTGGGCAACATAGTGAGACCCTGTCTCAAGCAAGGAGTCATGGTGAATGAGTACAGGGCAAACTCAGGCCTTACTGTGCCAGTCAGAGCTCCTTACGTGCTTGACGCCTTGTGTGTGCTCTGCTTTCTGACATGAAAATGTATCCCAATGTTAACTAATTGTGACATGTGTGGTATTCAACAGACTCCTGAGAAAAAGCAGAATGACCAGCGCAATCGGAAAAGGAAAGCTGAACCGTACGAAACTAGCCAAGGTAGTAATCATTTCACACCGTCCAGACCCTGAATTCTCATGTTCTTAGATGTAATTCTCTATTGCACACCACATAGTTGGTTTGTACTTAGGGGTTTCTCACAGGAAGTTTCCAAACCTGGAGGGAACTGTCAGGCTGTCTGTCGTAGACTTGCATAGGATGTACGTCTGACAGAACAGTGTCCAGTCCATGTTCTAAGTTAACGATCTGCTCACCACGGTTTTTCTCCAGACCAAGCATGTATTTACAGAAAAGTGGTCACATTGATGTTTTCACTTCACCTTGCATTAGGTCAGCGCTTTGTAGGTGACTGACAGCCAGAAACGGCCTTATTTGATTACTGTCTGTCACCCGCTGTTCTTCCATGATGCTCAGTTGAACACTGGAATCCACTGGCATCAGTCTGTAAATGTGATGGTTATGATGCCAGCTATCTTTTTTCTTTTTTTTTTTTGAGTCAGAGTCCCCTGGGCTCGGGCAATCCTCTCACTGCTGCCTCCCAAAATGCCGGGATTATAGGCATGAGCCACCATGCCCTGCTGATGCCAAATATTTTGGTATATTCAGAGGAAGGACCCAGGGCTGGGTTTTTTTTTCTCCTGTTCTAAGGAATGGAAGTCCAATCTTTTTGCCGTATTCTTATTTGCTTTAGTCTACAGATAATTCATTTCGTCTTTTGGGAGGAAAGTTCTCCCACAATGACAAGATCATACAGAATTTTGTGTGAAATAAAATCAGCCCTTCAGTTCTGAGGCGTTTGTTCTAAATTCTCCATTCCCTTAGACTGGGCTGTAGATTATAGGTTAGTTTATTTTGATTCACAGTTATGGCATCAGTTTTGTCAGGCATTTATGCTGAGGCTATTGAATCGAAAGCTGTGAAACATTCTTCCTCTCACTGCTGGTTCAGTCTTGGGTCCTGTGGAGGAAGCAGATATGTTGGCTTATCTGTTAAAAGTAAAGCTGGCGCTTGAGTTGTGGCCGTCTGTGCCTGATTGCACAGAAGGGCATTTTAGCGAATGCTGGTTTTCGCGTGACTTGGAACACTTGTACTTACTTTGGTTTCATTTTCAGGGAAAGGCACTCCTAGGGGACATAAAATTAGTGATTACTTTGAGGTAAGTTCCATTTTTGGAAAGAAACTAAGTGCGTTTTGAAACACGGAAGTCCTTGCGTCCTCCGGAGGCTTAGAAAGCAGACAGACCTGGCCTTGATGGGCACTTCTCCCTCCCCACCTCCACCAAGTGAGACTGCCCTTCCTCAATCAGAGGAAACGACTGCGACTGCGAAACGCAAACGTGGTTACGCTGTGTCTTGCCTGTGATGATGCAGGAGTTCACAAGGAGGCAATGCTTCTCTGACCAGGCGGGCTTCTGTCTTATAAAGACTGCGGTGGGCTGGGTGGACTTGCCCCTTTAGCCAGCAGACCGTGCAGGAGCTCTGACCGTCCTTAGTGGTCTCTAAGCAGACCCTGGTGTCCCCCCGCCACTGCATGTGCTCCGGGCACTCGGAGACAAGGAGGGAACACACTTCTCTCACGTGCTTTCCAAGCCCCAAGGACCTTCAGCTTCTAGCCGTGCTTTCTTGATATCTTGGTACGTTTCTGCTGTAGCTCCTTCTTAAAAACCCCACTGAAGAGATGGCAGAATCTGACAGAGGTGACATTTTCTCTCTCGAGTAAGCCGTGTTGACTTAAGGGGCCACGTGTGATTAAGTCCTGTTGTGTTAATCTTTGACCTCCTTATCTGAAGCACAGTACTGTTTTGAATTATTCATGTCCGTTTTTCCCTGTTGGCCAGTTTGCTGGGGGAAGCGGGCCAGGAACCAGCCCTGGCAGAAGTGTTCCACCCGTTGCACGATCCTCACCGCAACATTCCTTATCCAATCCCTTACCGGTAAGCATCGCCCGGAGAACCCCACGCCTGTTGTGGGAGCGAGCGGCCCAGGGACCCGCGCACACAGTGGCGCTTCCACGGACTCCCGTGGGGCTGAGGCATGGGGAGAAGCCCATGGTTTTACCTAAGTCACTGACTCAGAGTCCACGCTAGGTCCACAAATGAACTTTTTACAAGCACAGACACTGCTCGCCCAGTATAGTGAGTTTCCTTGAAGCCCACAGCTCAGTGGTCAGGGAGGTGAATCCAATCCAGACATAAGAGTGCTGCCCTCCCCAGCTTCTGTGCTTCTGTGTTTCTCCTTTCTTAAGTGGGGCCGACCCTCAGGGTCTGTGGGACCTTCAGGGCTCACAGTGGTGCAGTGAGAAGCTGCTGCTGTGCCCACGGGGATGGGTTTGTTTTCGCCTGTACGAGCGGAAGGTCTTAGAAACCTCGCAGCTAAGGTGGTGGTTCTGATAGGCAGCTTGGCCTCTCGGGGGACATCTGGTAGTGTCTGGAGCCATTACCAGGGGTCACAGCCAGGCGCTGTGGGAGGTGCCTCAGGCACCTGCTGCACAGAGCCCGGGGTCACTGGGAAGCCTGCGGCAGCAGTCGCCTGGTCCCCACACCCACAGCACCAAGGTTGGGAGTCCTGAGTGGGCTGGCGTGGGGTTGTGTGAACTTGCCCCGTGCCTTGGCCATGCTGGGCCTCTTGCCCTGCCTGTGTCTGGGTGGATCTTGGGTGTGGCCTCCAGGGCGAGAGTTGCTGTCCTGGGTCCCTGTGTGGACAGAGTTGGGTTTCTTTGCTTGGTGGAGGTACACAGTGCCGCTCGCTCCCTCAATGCCTCAGGATTCTGAGTGGTCAGGTACTTTCAAATGAGCATCCTCCCCCACTGCTGTCTCACAGAGACGTCATTCATGAGGATGCTTGTCATTGTTAAAGCCATTAGGAAAATGTAAGTCAAATTTACGCCAACAGCTGAAAATCTTTTGCTGTTATGTCATCCTTGCCGTATCTTAAAGTGTTGGACATGTTTGAGGAAAGACCTGATTAGATAGGTTGAGGTTTGTCAGATAACTGTTGAGGAGGCCTGTGTCTCTGCTGTTGTTGTTTTAAGTGTTAAACCAATTAAAGTTTAAGATGTCTTAAATGAGATTGCAGATTATATTTGCAGAGTTTCTAAATGTTGTCTACTTTTTAAAAACTTTTGCATGGGGTCTCACCCTGTCACCCAGGCTGGAACACAGTCATAGCTCACTGATGCCTCGAACTCCTGGGCTCAGGCGATCCTCCCGCCTCAGCCTCTTGAGTAGTGGGGACTACAGGCACGTGACCCATTTTTTGAAATTTTTTGTGGAGACAGAGTCTTGCTCTGTGCCCAGGCTAGTGTCGAACTCCTGGCCTCAAACGATCTTCCCACCTCAGCCAGCCAAGTAGCTGGGACTAGAGACTTGAGCCGCCACCAGTCTGTGTCACTCTTTTCTTCCCAAAATGTTTTTTTCCTTTGGTGTTTTAACAGCGTGACCTCCGCTGGGCTCGGTGGCTCAGCCTGTAATCCCAGCACTTTGGGAGGCTAAGGCGAGTGGATTGCCTGAGCCCGTGAGTTCAAGACCAACCCAGGCAACTTGGCGAGACCTTGTCTCTACAATAACTAGAAAATTAGCCGGGAGTGACAGCACGTACCTGTAGTTCCAGCTACTTGGAAGACTGAGGCGGAAGGATCGCCTGAGCCCGACAGGTCAAGGCTGCGGTGGCCGGAAGCGTGCCGCTACACTCCAGCCTGGGCAACAGAGTGAGACTCCAACTCAAAAAAACCCAGCGTGGTCTCCCACCTTTTACGTGTCAGCTTAGGTAGAATCTTACCTGAAGCCAGAAGCGCTGCTCTCATGACCTGTAGACCTTCCTGCCTGCTGGGTGGAAGTGGTGCCCGCCAGCGTTGCCCTACCTCCATCTCCCAGCCCGTGTTCTCCTCTGCATCCGGTTCCATTGCTGGCTGTGCCCTCACTCCCCTCCTTTGCTTTCTCCAGCACATCTGCCCGAAAGAGGCCAGTCCGGCTCATCCTCCGCCGCTCCTTGCCTGCTCGCAGGTGGCCCTGTCCTGGGTTGAGGAAAGTGCCCCGAGGCTGACGGGCCCACCTGCCTGGGCCATCATTTCCCAGCGCCCTGGCTGCCCTCCAGCCCTGCTGCTTCTGGTCGTTTCCCCCTACCCCCATCCCTGCCCCACGAGAGGGCCAATGTCCGTTGTTTCCTGCAGGTCTCCAGCAGTGCTGCTGCAGCTGATGGCCTTGCTGTTTTTATTTTACTAAGAAAATAGAAACTGTCAGAAGAGAGCTTCATGCGCCCTGTATTTGTTGCGCTGCTTGGACTTGAAGGTGTCCAGAGAAGCCCGTGCTCCCCCTCACCCCCAGACGGCAGATAGCACCTCTCTCCTAGCGGCCCTGGTGGGTGGCCATTCACACTGACTGGGTTTCGAGACGTGACCTCACGACCCCGACTGAAGCCATCAGAAAGAACTGCTCTTCTTTCTTGTGTCTCAGTGTCAGGCCGCTGGCCTGTCCTGGTCCTCTGCGGCGGCTTCGGAGGTCAGAAGTGGTCTCGCTGCCTTTGCCCTGTCTCGCTGTCATCGCCCACGTGGCTGCTAGAGAATGACCGTGGCCAGAGGGTCGCCCCTGGCCACCTGAAACAGCAGCCCTGACACACACACATTTCAATGTATCATTACGTTTTTTATTGTTCACACTTATACATATAGAGGAGAGCACACAGGTCTACCATTGGCTGAATTTTCACAAGCACAAGAAACAAGATGTTGCCAGTCCTGTGAACCTCTGGCCCTTCCACTCTGCCCGGCCCCTCCCGCCCCCAGACGGCCGCTAGCCTGAACGCGCCCAGCGTAGACAGTTTTCCTGTTTTGTGCCTGGTGTGGAAGGAGTCCTCGAGTGTGTGCTCTTTTGTCGGGCTGCTTTGTTGCACATCCCTGTTGTGAGATTTAGTCCTTTTCTTTTGTTGCAGATCATTTATTGTCATTGGTATGTGGTATAATTTTAATACATTTTTATTCAATAATTCATAGCCAGGTGTGGTGGCTCACGCCTGTAATCCCAGCACTTTGGGAGGCCGAGGTGAGAGGATTGCTTGAGCCAAGTCCTCGGGTTTGAGACCAGCCTGGGCAACTTAGGAAGACCTCATCTCTACAACAAATAAAAAAATAAAAATTAGCCGGGCATGGTGGCACGTGCATGTATTTCCAGCTACTTGGAAGGCTGAGGCAGAAGGATCTCCTGGGCCCAGCAGGTCAAGGCTGCGGTGGCCATGAGTGTGCCACTGCCCTCCAACCTGGGTAACAGAGTGAGACTCCAACTTAAAAAAAAAAAGTATAGATTTTAATTTTTAGCTAAATAATCAATTGCCCGTCTTCCTCTAGAACGTTAATCTCCTGAGCGCAAGGACTTTGTTTTGTTCGCTGCTGTTTCTATCTCAATACTTATTACATAAAGGTGTAATTTTATAACTAATTTCTCCTACTTGACATGTGAGGAGTCATATCTTGTTTAATTTTCAGCCTCCAGCTCCCAAAACAGTGCTTGGTACACACTGGCTGCTCAGAACTATTTTCTGAAAAAGAATTATTTTTACCTTTTTTTCTGTAAATGATTTTTGTTGGTATTTTTTGTTAAATATTAAAAACTAAAGATCGGATGAGGTGGCTTATGCCTGTCATCCTAGCACTTTGGGAGGCCGAGGCAGGAGAATCACTTGAGCCCAGGAGTTTGAGATTAGCCTGGGCAACATAGTGAACCTCGCCTCTACACAAGATTGAAAAGTAAGCTGGGTATGGTGGTGTGAGCCTGTAGTCCCAGCTACTCAGAAGGCTGAGAAGGAAGGATTGCCTGAACCCAGGAGGTCAAAGCTGCAGCAAACTATGATCATGCCACTGCACTCCAAACTGGGCAACAGAGTGAGACCCCATCTCTAAGTAAATAAAAGTATATAAAGTATGAAAATTCTCATGCAGGAGTTGGCAAAGCACAGTCCACAGCTGGCAAGCTATGAATGATTTTTAGATTTCAAAACGGTTTTAGAAACAAAGAAGAATATATGACAAGAGATTGATGTGGCCAGAAAAGCCTAAAGTATTTTTATCTGGTCCTTCACCAAAGCTTCCAGAAAATCGCTGTAGAGCTACCTCCATGTCCTCATCACATGCAGGCGGACTCCTCCCCTCCCAGGACACCTATCTGCTCTGCCTGGGTCTGGCTCCCTCCCAGCCCCCGAGGGCCCCGCTCCGGTGTGTGTGCGCACGCGCACGGTGACCACGTGCTTTCCTCATTGCTTCACCCTCCATGTATGCCTCCCGCAGCAAAATAGTTTAGTGTGGTCACTATGTCAGCTTGGTCAGTGTTTAAATCTTCTGTATTTGGGTTTCTGGCTGCTTGTTGTATCAGTTAGTAAAAGAAGTTTGTGTATTCTTGTCTTTCTGTGATTGTGGAAGTTGTCAGTTTCTTCCTATATTTATTTTAATTTTGCTTTATGTATTATTAAGTGGCTCTCTTAATCTCTTTAAAGCTTTAAGTGCGACTTATATGATGCTTGACATACCCAAACCACTGTACGGCACAAATATCTCCATTCTCACCCTGCCAGCTTTTCAGCATTGTTTTCTGTATACCTCTGACCAATATCATATAGTTGGATGTTTTCTCTGTAGTCAGTTTATAATCTTATTTTAACTTTCATCCTATTTACGTTCAGTGGAGGTTTAATTTACATTTCAGTGTGTTTTCTTTCTTTCTTTTTTTGAGTCGGAGTGTCACTCTGTCTCCCAGGGTTGGAGTGCAGTGGCAGGCTCACGGCCACCGCAACCTCGACCAGCTGGGCTCAGGTGATTCTTCCACCTCAGCTTTCCAAGCAGCTAGAACTACAGGCATGTGCCGCCTAGTTTAGCTGGTTTTTGATTTATTGTAGGGACAAGGTCTTGCCATGTTGCTCAGGCTGGTCTCAAACCCCTGAGCTCAGGTAATCCTCCTTCCTCCACCTCCCAAAGTGCTGGGATAACAGGCATGAGCCTCTGCACCCAGCTTCAGTGTGTTTTGTTTTCTGCCTGTTCTCTATTCCTTTTTCTCTCATTTCTTGCTTTCATTGAGACTGTTTTTCTTTTGTTTGTTTAACCATCTGATATTTTCCTCATCTTCTGGTAGCCAGGCCCTCTTTGGTGCTTATCTTAGAAATCATCACATGCACCTTATTTATTTATTTATTTATTTATTTTTTGAGTTGGAGTCTCACTCTGTCGCCCAGACTGGAGTGCAGTGGCTGCTCCCGGCCACCGCAGCCTCGACTGGCTGGGCTCCTGTGATCCTTCCACCTCAACCTTTTAAGTAGCTAGAACTACAGGCGCGCGCTACCACGCCCAGCTAAATTTTGATTTATTGTAGAGATGAGGTCTCGCCAGTTGCCCAGGTGGGTCTCAAACCCACGGGCTCAGGCAGTCCACTCACCTCAGCCTCCCAAAGCACGGGATTACAGGCTGAGCCACCGAGCCCAGCTCACATGCATCTTAAATATGTCAAAATTTGATGTCAGTAGTAGCTTCTGTCCTTCTCCCACGTAAGATCAGAACACCAACTCTGTTACCCGACTTGGTGGTGGTATGTGTTTCTGTTGTGCCTTTTGTGGTCTCATACGACATCCTTTTGTTTCGTGTTGTCCTTGGTGTCTGTTCAGGGATGTCTGTGTTTACCACTTTCTCTCCTGGCTTGTTTTCTTGTCCACCTCTTCCAAGTGTTCCTTCAGCCTTCCCCTAGTACACGTCTGCAGGGGATGGGCTCTACATTTTTGTTTGCTGAAATACTTTCATTTTTCCCTTACTCTTGGAAGGTATTTTTGCTGTGCAGATTTTTAGGTTGGCATTTTTTTCTTTTAATGCAGTTGAGTAGTATGTCATGATCACCTTCTGGCTCCCATTGTGACCTGGCAAGACCTCGTCTCTACAATAAATCAAAAACTTAGCTGGACATGGTGGCATGTACCTGTGGTTCCAGCTACTTGGAAGGCTGAGGCGGAAGGATCACCTGAGCCCAGTAGGCTGAGGCTGTGGTGGCCGTGAGTGTGCCACTGCACTCCAGCCTGGGCAACAGAGTAAGACTCTGACTCAGCCTTCATTCACTTGTTTATTTGAAGGTATCTACTTTTTTCCCTGGCTGATTTAAGAATCTTTGTCTGTAGTATTCTGTAGTTTCGCCAAGATACATCTTTTCATTTCTCTTGCTTGTGATTTGTGGGGCCTCTGGAACCTGTGAGCTGGTGATTGTCCTCCGTTCTGGATTATTCTTAGCCATTGTCTCTTCTGCTGTCTCTGTACTGTTCTCCCTCCCCCCCTTATCTATCTGTCTGTCTGTCTATCTGTCTTTCTATCTATCTATCTATCTTGAGTCAGAACCTCACTCTGTCACCCAGGCTGGAGTGCAGTGGCACACTCATGGCCATTACCGCCTCAACCTACTGGGCTCAGGTGATCCTTCCGCCTCAGCCTTCCAAGTAGCTGGAACCACAGGCCCACGCCACCATGCCCAGCTAAGTTTTTGATTTATTGTAGAGACGAGTTCTTGCCAGGTTGCCCAGGCTGGTCTCGAACCCCTGGGCTCAAGAGTCCTCTTGTCTCCACCTTCCAAAGTGCTGGGATTACGGGTGTGAGCCACCGCACCTGGCCCCGCCCCCCCCTTCTTGGGAAGTCCTTCCTAGCCACGCACCAGGCAGCTCCTTCCTTCCCATGGCCTCTTACTCCTTTTTCATGTTTTTTTTTTTTTTGTCATGCTCCATGATGGTTAAGTTCTTTTTTTCTTTCGCTTTTCGTTCCCCACGTTCTCTGTTCTCTTGTCTCTGCTTTGCTATTAACCCTGTTGAGTTCTTGATTTTGGCTCCTGCCTTTTTTAAAAAAAGAAACTTCTGTTCCCTGTAGATCTGTTTTCAAGCCTGTCTTGATTGTTTAGTGTAGGAGATGCTGTTGCCTTGTATCCGCGCCTGGTGACGCTGGTGTCTGAAGTCTTTGCTGCTGCTCTCTCCGGTGTCTGAGCTGTTGCTCCTGGCTCTGTTTCTTTACGCTTCGCTTCGCAACTGTGTTCCTCATTGCTCCTGAAAAACTATGTGCGAGGTTCTTTAAGATCTAGGCCGAAGATGTGTTCCTCCAGGGAGTGTTTTTGTGTTCTTCGCAGCACCTAGAGAATCTACCTGTTTGATACTGCTTTAAACTACAGAGTTTATGGCTTGTGTTTCGTTTGGCTTCTGTCTTTTAACCACCAGGAAGTGCTGAGCTGGGTAATGTTGACATTTCTCAGGAGAACCTCACCCCTGCTTGCCAAGGCAGCTTCCTGGCCTCTGAGGGTGGGGAGCGCTTTCTTCCGGCTGGCTCTTTCCTGGAGGACGCAGTCCCGTGGAGGCCCAGCCTCAAATGGGAGGGTTTCCTGATGAGCCCATGCCTGCGTGGGCTTTGGCCTGGACTGCCTGGCACATGATGCCCTGGAATAGAGGTTTCAGGTCTTCGATGCTCTCGGGTCATGTGTGGCTTGGGCGTTTTTACCTGTCTTGTGCCATGCAGACCTCTGATATTTCACGTACTCTTCAGTGCTTTTGATTTTTTTTCCCCCATATTTTATTCTGTCTTTGTTGTTTTTTTCCCCCTCCAGGGAAAGGTTGGTTCAGACATCCTAGCCTGCTGCATTTCCAGAAATATTTCTTGTTTGCTTGTTTGCTTTTTGAATTGAGGGCCTCACTCTTTCACCAAGGCCGGAGGGCTATGGCATGATCACAGCTCACCATAGCCACAACCTCTGGTCTCAAGTGATCCTCCCACCTCAGCCTCCTGAGTAGCTGGGACTACTGGTGCCTGCCACCATGCCCAGCTAATTTTTTTTTATCATTATTATTACTTATAGAGACAAGGTCTCACTGTGTTGCCCAATCTGTTCTTGAACTCCTGGGCTCCAGCCGTCCTCTCATCTCAGTCTCCTAAAGTACTGGAATTGCAAGCATGAGCCACTGTGCCAGCCTAGAGATGTTTTAAAGTCTTTCCACCCTTGGCAGATATGGATTGCATGTGTGGCAGGCTACTAATTTTAGCGTTGCAACTTCAGAGATGCCTTCCCCCGTGTGGGGAGACTTGTGGTGAGTAGGCATCACAAGGGTTCTGGGGCCCGAGATGAGAGCGCCGGATCTGGTGGCTGGGAGCACTGGTCCTGGGGAGGACTCACTCACGAACGCAGCACTGAACTCCTTGTCAGGCTCATTTTGATTCACGCGTTTTACTTCTGTGTTCTGACATAAAAATGAAAACTTCCCGCATTCATGCTGATCACGAAAGCTCGTCAATTCAGGTGTGCTGAAACAGAAAACCCACTCCTGGAGAGCTGTCCCAGAGGTGTGCGCTGGTGGATGCTCACAGACCTTGTGGCGTGTGCTCTCGCGTGTTGATGTGATTGTCTCCTCGGCTCCGTGTGTTGACTTGCGTCACCCTGGCGCTCTTTAAACAGTGTCGTCGTACATGTCCTTGTGTGTACATCTGTGCTTGTGCATTTCTTCCTTTAGATAACATTCCCTACTTGTAATTCTCAGGTTAAACACGATGCTCATTTGAAAATGTCATCACTTGACTTGCTGCATTATTCACAATCTGAGAGTCCCGGTTTCTACACACCCTACTAACACTGAATTGTGTCCTTGCCGTCTTCGCCAGTGAGAAAAAGACCTTGTTTCCACTTGCGTTTTTTGGTGATATGTAACACTGAAATGACATTTAATGGCCTTCGCGTTTTTTAAAAACGCTTGTGGGGTCTCTTGCCCTTGTCTCTTGAGGGATATTTGGGGGTTTTTTGTTTGCTTGTTTTTGTGGAGTTTTTTTTACTGATGGGCAGGAGCACATTGTTTATTGTAAGCACTGTCAATATTTTTGCCTGTTTGATATCTTATCTGTTAACCTCAGGTTGGCTTTTATCCTCTAGATATAAAAAATCTGAAGCTGTCAAATTTACCCGTGTTTTTCCCTTGTGACTTTAGGGGTCTTGTGTTATTCTCAGGTTCTCCTCTATGGTTTATATTTTCAGGGTCATGTTTTTAAAAATCCTTCATCGCTGGAAAGTTATGAAAATGTGTTTATATTTTCTTATGCTTTGTATGTGTGCTGAAAGTAGTAACACCTACACAAATAACCTGCCATCGTTTTAATGTGTTTCCACCAACTGGAGTTGCACTTTAATCACAAATTATGCAGCCCTATTTATGTGGGTCTGTTTCTGAATTCTCTGTTCTATACCGCTGGTCCATCTGTCTGCTTCTGTACCTGTAAGATACTGTTTTAGTTAATGTAGCTTTGTAGTATTTTTTGCTATCTCACCAAATTTCCCTGATATTTTTAAAAGGTTACGTGGCTAATTTTGATTATTTTTCCAAATGAACCTTAGAATTAATTTGTTAAACTCCACAAAAAAAGCACCCCAAAAAGAGCAAGGAAGACCCTAGCTGATCACTATATCATAACAACCCTGCCCCCAGGGGAGAAGAAGGCCAAAAACAAAATAAAAAACCTAATCGGTTTTTAGAGAAATTCATTGTACAATTTGAACCCAAGAACATGGTATTGCAGTTTGCTTAAGATCATCTTTTATGTTTGTCTGCAAAGCTGTATAATTTTTCTTCACATGTATCCTGAATACTTCTTAAATTTACTTTTAGGTATTTTATAGATTCTTTTGCTATTTTCAATCTTACTTTTCCTTGCATTACATGCTCTGATTATAATCAATTGTTGGTATATGTGGAAGCTATTGACTTTGTATTTTTATTTTGTATTTGGCCATCTTAACTACACTCTCCTAATTGTTAACGTAGTTTTTCAGTTGACTTCCTTGGTTTCCTTTGTGAATAGTTATATCATCCAGAAGCAACACTTTTTAAATCTTTACTATTTCCTAACATTTATACCTCATATTTTCCCCCTTATTCCAATGACTAAAATGTCTTTAATGACATGGAAATGTATTGCTGTGTGAGCTCATCTGGTTCCTAACGTTAATGAAAGGGTCTCCAGTGTAGCGCCATTAATTATGGTGTTTTATGTTGCCTTTTGAAAAATGCTCTTTATTGTATTAAATATGGATAGTTCCAGTTTTTTAAGAGTTGCCTAACAAGGTGCAAATCATTTTTGGTATCCAAAGGAAGAATCACTTTTTCCCTCTCTAACACTAGTGTAATGAATTATATCACATGTAATTACATGTAATTGATTACAATGTAGTTAATGAATCGCATCAGTTGATTTGCTGCTGCTGAACTATTTTTACATTTTAGAATGAGTCATGCATAACCATGGTG
>CAUYQG010268096.1:0-10014 GCA_963574415.1 Tarsius wallacei
AACATTCAGAGTTGGAGTAGAAGGTACACACACACACACACACACACACACACACACACACACATACACACAGTACAATGAGCTGAACTCTCAAAATGGGCTCAAGGTTGACTTTTGGAGTGCTGAAAACCAGGCATTCACTGTACTGGTGATGCCGTGGAGCAAGCCTGCAGTGAGGTGGGCCCTTGGATACTTGGGAATTCATCCCAAGATCAGCAGATACATTCTGGACTGATTTGTGGGTGACCAGTGAGCACCTGAGCAGGCTGGACCTTCATGTCTCAGGACTAGACATTGTTGAGCCTGATGTCTCGACCATTTTAATCTCTGTAGTAAGTTACCTGGGAATGTAGGGTAGGTATGCAGAATCAGCTACACCATTTTCCTTTTCTCATTGCAGAATCAAAATTATAAGGGCCATGGATCGTCAAAGGGAAAAGAGCGGTGAGTGGTCCCACTCAATCCAATAAATAGAGCAATGGCCCTTTCTTCCTCTTTCCTCCCTCTCTCTCTCCCTTCCTTCCTTTCTTCCGTCCTTCTCTTCCTTTCTTAACCCCTCTTTCCCTTCTTTACTTCAACAACTATAATGATAGTAGTCGTAGTAAACCATTCTTGAGTACTTGCGATGTGCCAGGTCCCAGGCCAGTCACTCTACCTGGGCTAGCTCACCACAGCCCTTCGAAGTAGCCACTACTATTGTGTCCATTTTGCAGATGAAGAACCTGACGCTCACAAAGGCTAAGTGACTTTCTTAAGGTCATATAATCAGTTAGTGGCAGAGCTTGCTGGACTCCACAGTCTGCTATCTAACTGATGGTGGTGGGCTTGGGGAGGATCGCCTCGGCAAGAGAGACAAGGGTCTCCAATTAGGCCCAGTGCGTTGCCATGGCTTACTCCTTGGGGAGTGGAAAGTCGCTTCCCAAGAGATGTGATCCTCAACCAGTACCCAGGACCAGGCTCTTGACTCCACCACGGGAAAGAATTCAAGGATAAATCAGAGAGTAAAGGATGGAGCTTTAATTTGAACTGAAAGTACACACTGAGAGAGGGGAGTCTGGGCAATCTCCCAAATAGAGATGCACTGAGGGTAGGGAGTGCTGATTTTTATCGTGTGTGTGTATGTATGTGTGTGATGTGTGTGTGTGTGTGTGTGTGTGTGTGTATTTCATGTCCACTATAAGCATAGGAAGATGGTGTCAGTTTTAAGCCACAGGAAGCTTGTGTCAGTTTCATACTAGTTGCAAATCACAGGAAGTTTTTAACCTCAAGCTCAGTAATTCTCCATTTGGCTCCCCCTCTTCCTTATCTGCCCAGCCCCAGCCTAAGCTAGCTGGCTTGCCTCATAACTATGCCCTCCTGCCTCCTTCAACAGCTCTGTGATGACTGAATGACTCGAATGTCAACTGCACAATGACCCTCTGCTTCTCTCTGCATCAATATCCTGGGTGTAAAACCAGCACCTCCTTGGATTCCCCAAACAGAATCCACTTACCCAAAGTTTACATGAACAATGTAGACTTTACTGAAGATTTCTGTGGGGAGTTAGTAGAGATAGTTTATACCACATACACCATAGTATATATTTTAGATAACCTGTTCTTTGTTTCTTTAGATCTTTCTGTTCTCTCCAAAGAAATAGCCTTCCTGACTATTCCACCCCCGAAAAGGACACATGTGGTCTGTGGCCCTTCTCTCATGTAGCACCCATCGTCTGCCTTCTTTTCTTCCATACTGACTATCCATCCATTTAAAATCCCTCACTCTCCTATGTAGAGCAGCTCAGCTCTCTTCCAGATCCTGGCCCCAAACTTGCACACCCACTCCCACCCCAACAAAACAAAGAGCTTTTCAATTAGCAGGACCTATCTGCACAATAAATTAGGCATGTGTTCCACTATGAGTATGAGAAAACCCCAATAATATTAGCTTAAGTACATTGTATTGATTTTCCTCACATAACAAAAAGTCTGAGTGACTGGTGCAGGGGTTCGAGAATGTCAGAGCCAGCGTCTTTGTCACTATCTTGACCTCTTCCTCATGGACACCAAATGGCTGTGGCAGCTCCAACTTTCATGGCATGATCAAGACAGGAAGAAGAGGGAAGGGATGACTCAAGTCACATTTTTTTCCTTTTTAATCAAAAGAGCAAAACCTCCCAGGAACCCACCCTTCCTATCAGTCTTGTGTGTTTTTATCTTATGGACTAGAATTATGTTGCATGGCCACCCCAACTGTGTAGGTAGGTAGGAATACAGGCTACATTGTGGCATTAAACTATTACTGTTACCCCGTTTTGTCACACAATTTCATATATTTCAGTATTTATTCATGTTAGTACATGTAACTGCTGTATTTGTTCCATTTTGTATCACAACCCCCCCCCCCCATTTTCCTGTTGAAAGAGGAGGGAGTGTAGAACACACTGCAGACTCAGCCCATGTAAGTGATGAGCATCAGAGTGCTCCAGTCATCACTGTTTGTATGGTATCGGGGGAGAGACAGTTTGCTCTGGACTTCAGATCTGCTCCAAGTGCTGGCTGAGCAGACTCTTGGGGCAGGGACAGCCCTCAGGCAGAGCTGCAGGTGCTAGCAGCGGAAAGCTGTCCAACTGGTCCCCACAGAAATGGTGAATGCCCAAGGGATATGGGCGGACCACCAACAGTGTGTGCTACACGTTATTTCCACAAAAATATTAACAATTACAGATAACCACCCTTGTACAGGTACTTCCTAGTACGAATGTAGATATAGAGTGAGGATGGAATTCTTGAGTTTAGGGTATGTACATAGTCAACTTTACTAAAAGCGTTCATGTCGCTCTCCAAGGTCCTTTCTATCAGCAGAGGAAGAGTGTCCATTTCATCCCACTGTTGCCAAAACTTTTAGATGTTTGCCAGGCTAATGTATATGACACAATATTTGATGGTTTTAATATGCTAAATTACTCTCAAAGGTTTGTCCAATTTACACTCCTATTAGTACTGCAGGGTAATTATCGTTTCTCCACATTCTTGTGAACACTTGGTATTTCTAAGATCTTTAACATCTTCTCCAGTCTTATGGATTTTGAAATTGTATCTCTTTGTTGTCTTAGATTAATTTTTTTTTAGTATTCCACATTGTCTCCTTTATTGACTTTTACCTAAACCTCTTTATCTTTTCGGTGGTTACTTTAGAACAGTGGTTCTCAAAATTAGAGCTCAGGATTCTTTCCAACTAAAAAATTGTTGCAGACCCCAATAAACTTTTATTATGTAGCTTATATCTAACAATCTTTTTATCATATTAGACATTTAAACTTATACATTTAAAAAAACATTTATTAATTCTTTTAAAAGCACTGCATGATAGCATAAATAACACACACACACACACACACACACACACACACACACACACACATATATATATAATATCTCTCCCTCCATCTCACTCTCTCTCTCTCTCTCTCTCTATATATATATATATATATATTTTTTTTTTTTTTTTTCTTTTAAGAAACAAGATTTCAGCCGGGCTCGGTGGCTCAGCCTGTAATCCCGCACTTTGGGAGGCCGAGGTGAGTGAATTGCCTGAGCCCATGGGTCGAGATCCACCTGGGCAACTTGGCGAGACCTCATGTCTACAATAAATTAAAAAAATTAGCCGGATGTGGTAGCACGCGCCTGTAGTTCCAGCTACTTGGAAGGCTGAGGTGGAAGGATTGCCGGAGCCCAGCAGGTCGAGGCTGCGGTGGCCGGGAGCAGCCACTGCACTCCAGTCTGGGTGACTGAGTGAGACTCCAACTCAAAAAAAAAAAAAAAAAAAAGATTTCATTCTGTTGCCCATGCTGGAGTGCCATAGTGTGATGGTGTCTCACTTGGGCTCAAGTGATCCTCTCACTTCAGCTTCCCAAGTAGCTGAAAACTATAGGTGCATGCCACCATGCCTGGCTAATTTTTTGATGATTTTTGTAGAGCGAGGGTCTCTCTGTGTTGCCCAGGCTAGATAAATAACATATTTTTATGAACTATAGTTATATCCCCCAAATTTGCTGAGATGAGTAGTAATTGTTTTATATTGTTGTGAATCTCTTTAATGTCTGGCTTAATAGGAAACATTTGACTTTCCAAATCTTCTGTATTCATTCTGTTGTGATTTGCTGTTTTAGTCAAAGGTTAGGAAGAAAATACAGCCTTATAGAAATACGTAGTTGGGAACGGTAAGACTTTGCGTACTCCTGGAAGAGAGTTGGGCGCCCTGACGAATACTTGGGTCACGCTTCACAGCCCGTGGCTCTGGAGGATTGCAGTGTGCATCCTGACCTCATCAATATGACACCGCTTCATGTACAATGTAAGAGCCTTACCACGTTTCTGTTTACTCCCCTCTTGTCCTCTGTACACTATTTTTTATCACACATTTACTTGTAAATATGTTATAAACCCCACATTACATCCTTATTACACTTGCTTTAAATAGCTAAGGGTATGTTTTTAAAAAATTAAGACACAGAAGCAAGTATTCCATATTTACCCAACTCTTAATTTCTTTTGAATTTCCATCTGGTATAATTTTCCTTCATGAAGAACTTTCTTTAGTGTTCTTATGGTGTGGATCTGCTGGCAATAAATTATCTCAGCTTTTATTTATTTGAAAATGTCGATTTCGCTTTCATTTTTTAAGTAAAATTTTACTGGCTGTGGAATGCTAGATCGGTCTTTTTTCTCCCACCACTTGAAGGGTGCCATCGCTTGTCTCAGGCTTACGTTGCTTCTGAAGTGAAGTCAGCTGTTGCTCTCCACTCCCAGCCCCCACAGGAGCCCTTCCCACTGCCCCGTCACGTAATGTGTCTTTTCCTCTGGCTGTTTTTAAGGTTTTTCTGGTTTTCAGCCATTTTACTATGGCTTGACGTGATGTGTTTTTTGTATTTATCTTGCTGGAGATTAATTGGACTCACTGGATATGTGAGTTGATAACTCAATCAAACTTGGAAAGTTTTTTTTTTTTTTTTTTTTTTTAGTTGGAGTCTCACGATGTTGCAAAGACTGGAGTGCAGTAGCCGCTACCGGCCACTGCAGCCTCGACCCGCTGGGCTCCAGCGATCCTTCCGCCTCAGCCTTCCAAGTAGCTGGAACTATAGGCGCGCACTACCACGCCCGGCTAATTTTTGATTTATTGTAGAGATGAGGTCTTGCCAAGTTGCCCAGGCAGGTCTCGAACCCGCGGGCTCAGGCAATCCACTCACCTCAGTCTCCCAAGGCGCGGGATTACAGGCTGAGCCACCGAGCCCGGCCTAACTTGGAAAGTTTTTCGGTCATCATTTCTTCCAAAAATGTTTCCTGTCCTTCTTCTTTCCCATCTCCTTCTTTGACTATAATTGTGTGTGTGCTAGACTGCTTGGTATTATTGTTCCACATGTCACTGAGGTTCTGTCCATTTAAATTTTTTTCTCTAACTCAGTTTGAATAATTTCAATTGGCCAGTTTTCAAATGTACTATTTTATCTTCTGCGATGTTCAATCTCCTGTTAAGCACATCCATTACATTTTTAATTTCAGATATTTTCCCTTCTAGATATTTTCATTTGCTTCTTTTTAGACTTCAAATGCTTTTCTGCAGTGATTAATCTATTCACACATTGTGTCCATCTTTCCCCCCAAATTCTTTAACATATTTAAAATATATTTTTAAAGTCCTTATTTAATAATTCTAATAATTGGGTCATTTATGGGCTTATTTCAGTTGCCAGTTTTTCCTCTTGATTATACGTTACATTTTCCTGCTTTGCTATTGCATATGCTATATTTTGAAAGCCTTATTCTGTACATTGTGTGTAAGAAACAGTGAAGAGTTGGGTGCGGTGGCTCAAGCCTATAATATCAGCACTTTGAGAGGCCAAGGCAAGAGGATTGCCTGAGTCTACAGGTTCGAGACCAGCCTGGGCAACATGGTGAGACCTCATCTGTACAATTAAAAAAAAAAGATAATTAGCCAGGCGTGGTAGCATGTGCCTGTAGTTCTAGCTACTTGGAAGCCTGAGACAGAAGGGCCGCCTGAGCCCAGCAGGTTGACGCTGGGGTGGCCGTGAGCATACCACTGCACTCTAACCTGGGTGACGGAGTGAGACTCCAACTCAAAAAAAAAACAAACAAACAATGAAGACATATACTATGTATTTTCTAGAGAATGAAGCTCTTTTCCTCAGACTAGCAGTTAGAGTTAGGGTCTGACCATTCAGATGCCTCCTGAAGCAGGGTTGGGCATGAGCTGGGCCACAGCTTTCAATAGATTGAGTGCACCCCAGTCCAGCCCCCTGCTCTGCCATTTTGAGTTTGTTAGTGTTTGAACTGGGAGACTGGATTGCAGCGCCAATATGTGGTTGTTGTTCATTTTTGGATTCCACTCTGGCAGGGCAGCCTGAACACAGATACTACATACATGTGCAGGAGAGGTGTTTCCTCTTGCCTTTTCTCTGTTTTCTCTCTTGCTCCTTTCTTAGGACGATTTTCCACAGTTCATTATAATTTAGTTGTTTGCTTTGGAATGAGGCTTCTCCAGGTTCTGCCTATCTTGCCATCCTACCTACTGGCTAAGCTCATCTGACTTCTCACGGCTACTGAGTCTCTCTCGCATGGTGGACTCATTTCCTATGGCCCACTCTTAGCCCAGGTGCCCACTCTAGATCTGGAAGCTGGTGCCTTTCTCTGCTCACCCACCCAGAGCTTGTTTTTCTCTGCAGTTTGTCAAGTTTTCTCTCATCCATTGCTCTTCACCAGCCCCATAGAAGAGTCTGGTACTTGTTTTGGACCATTTTCTTGTTCTTCCTGTAGAAGTGAGAGTCCTTCACATCCTTTTATAGTGCAAGTGGAAGCCAAAGTCCTCTCATTGGTATTTTCCTTTGCATTTACTTGATTATCAGTACAAGCAGCACTGTAGCATGTTTACTGGTCATCTTAGTTAACTCTGCTGTGAATCGCCTGTATACCTCCGGTGTTGTTCTGTTGAGTTGTTTGTCTTTTTCTTAGTGATTCATAGGTGTTCTTTTAAGTACTTGGTCCAAATCCCTTATGGATTATAAGCATTGTGACTATCCTTTACTAATCTATAGCTGTGGTATTTGTTGCTATAGAGTTGTGTTACATGCAGAAATAGGTGCATATATCGTAAAGGCACAGCTCCATGAAGTTTCATAAGTGGAGCACATCCACATCAGGAACCAATGCCAGCGCCTCTGAAATGCCCCTTATGCCCTCTCCCAGTCATTTCCTCAAATAAAGTAGCCATTATCCAGACTTCTGAAGATGTGTTAAGTTTTTTAACTAAACATTTACGTTGAGATAACTGTAGGTTCACGTGCCCTTGTAAGAAGTAACACAGAGGGATGTACCCTTTGCCAAGTTTCCCCCAATGGCAGCATCTAGCCAAACTATAGTGCAATGTCCCAACCAAGATACTGACACTGATACAGTCAAGATATGATATTCCAAGAATACTCTTCAATGTTCAAAAATCTTGCCCCACCGCAAGGCTCCCTCACATTGACCTTTCCACACCCACTCCTCCTAACCCCCCTTCTCCACAGCTTCACCCCCACCCTTTCCTTAGCACCTGGCAACTGCTAGTTTGTTCTCCATTTCAATAATTTTGTCATTTCAAAAGTTTTTAAGTTGAATCATACAGCATATAACTTTTTGGGGACTGACCTTTTTTTTTTCATTCAGCAAAATTCTCTAGAGATTCATCCAGGTTGTTGAGTGTGTAAATAATTTGTTCCTGCTTATCGCTGACTAATATTGCTTTGTAGGGATGTACCACAGTTTGTTTACCCACTCACCTGTTAAAGGCCATCTGGGTTGTTACTGGTTTGGGGCTGTTATGAATAAAGCTAATATGAACCTTCACATATAGGTTTTTGTGTGAGTATAAGGTTTCATTTCATTGGAATAAACGCCCAAGAGTACAACTGCTGGGTTGTGTGATAGTTGCATTTTTAGTTTTTTAAGAAACCACCAAATTATTTTCCAAAGTGACAGTATTATTTTATACTCTCCCCAGCAATGCATGAGTGATTCAGTTTCTCTGCATCATTGTCAGCACTTAGTGTTGTCAGCAGTTTTTATTTTGCTCTTCTTGTGTAGTAATATATCACAGAAGGTTTTAACTCTCATTTTCTTTTCTTTTTTTTTTTTTTGAGGTGGTGTCTCACTCTGTTGTCCAGGCTGGAGTGCAGTGGCATGCTCACGGCCACCCCAGCGTCAATTCACTGGGCTCCGGTGAAATTTCCGCCTCAGTCTTCCAAGTAGCTGGAACTACAGGCACGTGCTACTACGCCCAGCTAATTTTTGATTTATTGTAGAGACGAGGTCTCGCCAAGTTGCCCGGACTGGTCTCAAACCCACGGGTTTAGGCAATCCACTCGCCTCAACCTCCCAAAGTGCTGGGATTACAGGCTGAGTCACCGAGCTCAGCCTAACTCTCACTTTCTTAATGACCAATGATGTCGAAAAACTTTCCACATGCTCACCTGTCATCTGCATATCCTCTTTGGTGAAATAACTATTCATGCCTTTGACCATTTTCTAACTGGAATTCTTTTAATGTTGAATTTTAAGAGTTCTTTATATATTCTAGATAGAAGTTCTTTTTCAAATATGCAGTTTGCAAATATTTTCTCCCAGTCTGTAGCTTATCTTTTCATTGGCTTAATAGGGTCTTTCAAGGAGCATAAGTTTTTAATTTTGAAACCGTCCAATGTATCTGTTTTTTCTTTTATGTTTGTGGTGTCCAATCTAAGAACTCTTTGCTTAGTCCCACATCTCAAAGATTTTCTTTTATGTTTTTCCTAAAAGGCTTATAGTTTTACATTTAAGTTTGTGATCCATTTTGAGTTAACTTTTGTATAAGGTTTAGACTTAAGTTCATTTTTTGCCTGTGCCTACCTAACGGCTTTTGCACCATTTATGGAAAAGGCAATTCTTCCTCCATTGAATTGATTTTTTCCTTTTGTCAAACTCCAGTTGGGCATATTTGTGTAGGTCTATTTCTTATTTTTTTAAAATTCTGTTTCATTGATCCATGTGTCTATCCCTCTGCCAATACCACACAGTTTGGTAGCTATATAATATATCTTGAAATTGACTAGACTGATTTATCCTATTTTATCCTTTTTTTTCAGGATTGTTTTAGATACTCTAGTTCCTTTGCCTTTCCATATACATTTTAGGATTATCTATACCTATAAAAAAATCTTGTTGAGATTTTGATAGGTATTGCATTAAATCTGCATATTAATTTGGGGGGCGTTGACATCTCTACTCTGTTGAATCTTCCCATCTATTTACACATTAGGTTTCTCAATGTATTTAAATCTTCCTTGACTTCTTTCATCTTCAGCATGTTATCGTTTTCAACATGCAAGTCCTGGACATGTTTTGTTAGAATTACACATAAGTATTTCTCTCTTTTTGTGAGTGATTGTGAATTGCATTGTATGTTTAATTTCAGTGTTCACTGAGAGTATACAGAAATACAATTGATTTTTGTATGTCTTGTATCCTATAATCACACTGAACTCATCTATTAGTTCAGTAGCTGTTGATCAGGGATCTGCAAAAATGAACAGTTTTCTTTTTTCCTTTTCTTTATTTTTTAAATTTTTTTTTTGTTTTTTTTGAGTTGGAGTCTCACTCTGTCGCTCAGGCTGGAAGGCCATGGCACACTCACGGCTACTTCAGCGTCGACCTGCTGGGCTCAGGCGATCCTTCTGCCTCAGCCTTCCAAGTAGCCGGAACTACAGACATGCGCTACCACATCCAGCTTTTTTTTTTAATTTAATTTAATTTTATTTTATTGTAGAGATGAGGTCTCGCCAGTTTGCCTGGGCTGGTCTCAAACCTGCGGGCTCAGGTAATCCATTCGCCTCGGCCTCCCAAAGTGCTGGGATTACAGGCTGAGCGACAGAGTGAGACTCCAACTCAAAAAAAACAAAAAAAAAATTTAAAAAATAAAGAAAAGGAAAAAAGAAAACTGTTC
>CAUYQG010268110.1:0-26125 GCA_963574415.1 Tarsius wallacei
GATATCGTATTGTATTGGATATGATAAGGATGTGACCTATATCCTTGTAAGAAGAAGAGACACCAAGGATGTGTATACACAGAGAAAACAATCAAGTAAGATCATAGTAAGAAGGTGGCCATCTGCAAGCCATGGAAAGAGCCCTCAGGAGAAACATGCCAACACATTGGTCTTGAATATCCTATCTCTAGAAATGTGAAAAAATAAACTTTTGTTGTTTAAGCCACCCAATCTGTGGTATTTTGTTACAGTGGTCCTAGTAAACTAACACAAAAGGCTTTGAAAAGTATTGACCTGTACCAGAGAATCTAGAAGGCCATGCACAAGCATAAAGTTGTGCACCTACCCAGGGCTGTGTGCATGATTAGGAAAGACCCAAAAAGGCCATAAGCTCTCATCTCTGGTTGTCCTTGAGACTCTGTACAACAAGAAGTAGACGGTAAGAGCTGCAAATTGCCTGGCTGAGTGTTGAAAGCATGCCTCGACACACACAGAGAATCCCTCAGTAAAGACAGGAGACATATTTTTCCCAACCTTTAAGGAAAACATGGTTCAGTAATTAACTTACTTTAACCTGACTAGGAACTTCAGTGGCCATACATGAAAAAGAATAAAATTAGTTTACAAAATTCTTAATAAACCAATAAACAAGCAGCAAAAACAATAAGCCCTGGTGAGGGGGAAGAATCTGATTTCCAAAATTGCCACATTGTATGATTTAAAATGTATAGTTCTCAACAATAAAATTACAAGACACCCATAGAAACAAGAATTACACAGTGGGCTGGTGGGAGAACAGTGAGAAGAAATTATTCCTGTCCAGATGTTGGACTTTCTAGACAATGATATAAATCAGCTACGTTAAAGATGTTCAAAGAACTAAAAGAAACCATGTCAACCGGGCTCAGTGGCTCAGCCTGTAATCCCGCGCCTTGGGAGGCTGAGGTTAGTGGATTGCCTGAACCCGCGGGTTCGAGACCCGCCCGGGCAACTTGGCAAGACCTCATCTCTACAATAAATCAAAAATTAGCCGGGCGTGGTCGTGTGCGCCTGTAGTTCCAGCTACTTGGAAGGCTGAGGCGGAAGGATCGCCGGAGCCCGGCAGGTCGAGGCTGCAGTGGCCAGGAGCGGCCACTGCACTCCAGTCTGGGCGACAGAGTGAGACTCCAACTCAAAAAAAAAAAAAAGAAACCATGTCTAAAAAACCAAAAGAAAGAACAAAAACTATGTCTCATCACCAAGACTGAAAATCAATGAAGAGGGAGAAATTATATTTTAAAAAACATAGAAATTCCATAGTTGAAAAGTGCAATAACTATAATGAAAATTTCACCAGAGAAGCTCAGTATTCAGTTTGAACTAGGAGAATAATTATTGAGCTTGAAGCTAAAATAATTGGGATGATCCAGTCTAAAGAAATGAAAGAAAAAAGAATGAAAAAAAAAAGAACAGATTTTCAGAGACCAATAGACCAAAAAGAAGAAACTCTGCTGTATACCAATTGATGGATAATTAAACAAAATGTGATATATCCATACAATGAAATATTATTCAGTCATAAAAAGGAATAAATTGTGGACACATGCTGCAGTATGGATAAACTTTTAAAACATTATGCTAAAGGAAGAATCTAGACACAAAAATGTCACATATTATTGTATAATTCTATTTATATGAACTCTCCAAGTAAGTTAGTGGTTTCCAGGGGCTAGAGGGGAAGGGGGGATAGAGACTGACTGATAATGGGTGTAAGGTTTTTGGGGGGAGTCATGAAAATGTTCTGGAGCTCAGCTCAGTGGCTCATGTCTGTAATCCCAGAACTTTGGGAGGCTAAGGTGAGATGATTGCTCAAGCCCAGGAGTTCAACTAGGCAACTTAGCAAGACGACATCTGTACAAAAAAAATTAAAAAATAAATCAGCTTTGTTGGTGCACACCTGTATTCCCAGCTACTAGGAAGGCTGAGGTGAAAGGATCACTTAGGCCCAGAAGGTCAAAGCTGCTGTGAGCTGTCATGTACCACTGTACTACAGCCTAGGCAACAGAGTAAGACCCTGACTAAAAAAAAAAAAAAAAAAAGGAAAGAAAAAAGAAAGCAAATGTTCTAGAATTAGATAGTGATGTTTGTTGTACAATTTTGTGTATATACTGAAATCCACTGATTAGTACACTTTTAAAAAATGTTATAGTATGCAATTATATCTCAGTTAAGAGTTAGTAAAACAAAAAGTTTTTAAAAAGAGAAAAAAATACCCTGAATAGCTCTATCTGTTAACAAAATTGAATTTGTGGTTTAAAATCTTCCCCAAAAGATGGATTGAATGCTAGATTCTACTAAGCTTTTAAGGAAGAATTTAATGCAAATTCTTCCAGAATATTATTAAAGAATGAATAATTCCAAACTATTCTATTCTATGAGACCAACATTACCTTATTATTAACAAAGACATTACCAAAAAAAAAAAACTATAAACAAATATCCCTCATGAAATGAGAAGCAAAAATTCTAAACAAATTTAGCAAATTGAATTTAACACAATACATAATAAGATTGATACATCACAATGGAGTTTATCACAGAAAGCATAGTTGGTTCTACAGTCAAAATTAACCAATAAAAATCATCACATTAACAAACTAAGTAAATATGTGTGTGAATTTATATGGCATTTAACAAAACAACAAAACTTTCATTTCTGATTATTTAAAAACTCTCAAAAAAAACTAGGAATAGAAATGTAATTCCTCAGTCTGATAAGGGCATCCACAAAACCTTCCGTTTATATTATACTTAATGGTAAAAGACTGAGTTTTTATTCTCCAATATAGAAATGACATAAGATATTTTCTCTCACCACTTCAGTTTAATATTGTACTAGAGATTTTGGCCAGTGCAGTAAAACCAAAAAAATTTTTTAGAAAGAAGGGTGAAAAGGAGGGAGGGACCAAAAAAAAAGGCATTCAGATTGGAAAAGAAAAGTAAAACTGTCTTTATTTGTAGACAATGTGCTTGTCTATGTAAAATAGCATCTACAAAAAAGCTATTAGCACTCATAAATGAATTTAGCAAGGTGGGAGACTAAAAGTTCAATATACAAAAATCACTTGCCTTTATATATACTCAGGCATACTTTGTTTTACTACACTTCACTTTACTGTACTTTGCAAATACTGCACTTTTGACAAAGTGAAGGTTTGTGGCAACCTTGCATCAAGCAAGTCTGCCAGCAACATTTTTCTAACAGCATGTGCTCACTTTGTGTTTATGTCTCAACAGTTTTTAGCAGTAAAGTATTTTTAAATTAAGCTGTGTACCTTTTTGGAAATAATGCTATTGCATACTTAATAGACTATAGTATATCATAAACATAACTTTTATGTGCACTAGGAAGCCAAGTAATTTGTGTAACTCACTTTATTGCTATATTCACTTTATTTTTTTATTTTTATTTTTAGAAAGCAGAATTTGTTGAGAAGACAGAAAAGCTCCCACCGTGGGAGAGGACCCGAGGGGATTGCCCGCCATGTTCACTTTATTGTGGTAGTCTGGAATTGAACCTGCAATATTTCCAAGGTAAGATGTACAAGCAAAAGAGCAATTGAGAAGTCAAAACTAAAAAATACTGCCACTTACTTTAGTAGGAGTTTAAACATGAAAGCTCACTGACTCCACCAATGTATCATTTTTCCACAAAATGATATTGGGCAAGGTTAAGATGTGTTAGCACAGATGAGAGAGGAACTTCTCCCAGTTGTTTATGACATATTCTATACCATATATGCTCTCTCTATATATATCCCTCCACACATACTCATATATACACATATACACCTGTGTACAACATTATATAGCATAACTGATACCACACTATTGTTTGTTGTATACATATTAGTTCATTCAACCAATCTTCTATGCTGGAAAATATTAATGGTTTTGAATATTTTACCATTATGAGCAATGCTGTAATAAATAATCTTGTGCATTAAAAAACTGCCATTTGCAATGCCATTAAAATATGAAGTCACTGAAAACCACAAAATATCACTCAGAGACATTAAAGAAGGCCTACATCAACAAAAAGTTAAACCATATGAGTTGGAATACTTATGGTTACGATGTCAATTTTTCCCTGATCGATCTGTAGATTTAACACAATCTTCATCAAAATTGAGCAGGCTTTTTTGCAGAAATTGACAGGCTCATTCTCAAATGTATATGAGAATGATATAATGCAAAGTAGATAAAATAGTCAAAACAGCTTTGAAAAAAGGACAAGACTGGACAACTGACGTGACCTAATTTCAAGACTTACTACAACAATATTCAAGATAGTGTAAAGATAGATAATAGACTAGAGAGTACAGAAATAGATCTACACCTAGATGAACAATTCATTTTTTTACAAAGATGCAAGAGCAATGCAATGGGAAAGAGATAGTCTTTTCAACAAAATGGTAATAGAACAACTGTATAGCTGCATGCAAAAAATGAACTTTATACCTATCCATACCTCACACCAGATAGGATATTAACTCTCTTATGTATTATAGCCTAAATATAAAACCTTAAACTGTAAAATTTCTTCTTTTTTTAAAAAAAAATTTATTTTAAATATGTGGAGTACAATTCAGGGTTAGGTATACAAATGTTTATTATGCAGGTAGCCTTGTTGATGAGGTGTGCTCCCCACCCCCCAGCAGTTTCCCACTACTGCCAATCCTTTTACAATTAAACTGTAAAATTTCAATAAGAAAATCTAGGGGAAATAAATCTTTGTAACATTAGCAAAGGCAAAACTTTCTTAGATAAAACACTAGAAACATAATCCATAAAAGAAAATAAATGGGCAAACTGGAATTCATCAAAATTAAGAACTTCTGCTCTTGAAAACATGCTGTCAAGGGAATGAAGAAAAAGTCACAGACTTGGAGACTATGTTTGGAAATTATATATCTAATGAAAGATTTATATCTATAAGAAAAAGTTCCCCAAACTCAATAATAAGAATATAAACAATCCAATTTTAAAATGAGCAAAAGATTTCAACACTTCATCAAAAAAGAACATATTGATAGTCAGTAAGCTCATGAAAAATGTTTGACAAAATAGTTATTAGAAAAATTCAAATGAAAACCACAGTGAGCTATCACTACATATCTATTAGAAAGGCTAAAATTTAAAAGACCATGTCCAATGTCTGCAAAAAATGTGTAAATTCCCATACGCCACTTGTCAAGAATGTAAACTGGTACAAACACTTTAGAAAACAGAGAGTTTCTTTAAAAACTAAGCACCACCTACCATATAATCCAGAAATTTTACTTCTAGGTTATTTATCTAAGAGAAAAAGAGCATATACAAAGAGCTGCACATGAATATTCATAGCAGCTTTATTTGTAATCGACCAAAACTGGAAACAATCCACTTGTCTATTAGCAGATAAAAGGATAAACAAATTGTTATACATCTATTCAATAAAATACTACTCAGCAAAAATGGAATGACCTTTTGTTACATATAACAAGATAAATGAATCTCAATATAATTATGATGAGCGATAAAAGCTAGAAAAAAAGATGATTCTATTTACAGATAAATTCTAGAGAAAATAAACTAATCTATAGTCACAAAAAAATGTGATCAGTTGTCGCCCAGACACAGAGCTTGGAAAGGGAAGGGTGAGAGGGAGGGATACATAAAGCAACTTTTTGGGGTGATGGATATATTAATAAGCATGATTGTGATGATGTTTCACAGATTTATACATATGTCAAAATCTATCAACTTGTATAGTTAGTATGTGCAGTTAAGTCTATGCCAATTAAACTTCTTACTGCTGGAGATATAAATCCATTTCTTCAACAATCTTCTTTATAATTTTGCATTTTTGATGGCTTCTTAGGAATTTTACTATTACAAAAAATATTATAAGGTTATTAGCATAATTTTTACCTTATAATGGAGATGGCAAAGAGCTTTAGGTATAGATAGAAGAGGTATATTGGACCATTTGGGCTGTGGTCTGTCCAGCCTGTATTTTCAGGGGTCCAGAATGAAGGAGCACCAGTTAGCTACCCAAAGGGAGAGCTTCTCATCGCAACATCAGAGACACAGGAGGACAACATTTCAAACCTTTTTTTATGTCACATCAACTAATATCTCATTGGCCAAAGTCAGTCATGCTGAGCTCAAAGTCAAGAAAAGGACAAGTACACTTCTCCCACAACACTGGTAGACATGGATTGGACATTTTTAAATGCTTGTAATCATTATCTGCTAAAGTCTAAACTCTTTTTAATATATTTTATGTCAGCATTTCCCAACCTTTTTGGCATCAGAGACTAGCTTCATGGAAGACAATTTTTCCATGGACAGGGGAGGGAAAGATGTGCAGTCAAACCTCACTGCTAATGTTAATCTATATTTGCAGCCACTTCCAGTGCTAGCAACATCACCTCAGCCCCACCTCAAATCATCAGGCGTTGAATTCTCATAAGGAGCACGCAGCCTAGATCCCTCACATGTGTGGTTCACAGTAGGGATCAAACTCCTATGAGAATCCAAAGCCTCCACTGATCTGACAGGAGGCGAGCTCAGGCAGTAATGCGAGCAATGGGGAGCAGCTGTAAATACAGATGAAGTTTTACTTGCTCTCTCACCACTCACCTCCTGCAACGCAGTTCAGGTCTTGGGGATCCCTGTTTTATATTATTACATACAAAATACATTTCGTCACATCCAAGGCCTTCAAAGTTTTTATCAAAATCATAACATCAGCTCAAAAATCAAGATTTTCATGATCAGCTCAGGTCCCGTTGCAGTTTCTCTTGCTCTAAGGACCTACGAATTACAAAGAAATTTTCTTTCTCACACATGCCATATACAAAGAGGAACTACATACAAACTCCCATTCAAAACAGGGAGAAAGTAAAGTGCATAGCAATCATTAGACTATAAAAACTTCTGAAATCCCACTTGACAAATGTAAGGTTGACTTATCTTGAAGGCTGAGAATATTCCTTGATTAGGCTCTGTCCAGCCCCAGGAATGGCTCCTTAGTACATTGTGATCTGTACTTGATTCTGATCTTTGGGGGTCCTTTTCCATTTCCTCCTTGGAAAATTCTGAGGAGAATATGTCTTTTTAAGCATTTGGGCATCTTGCTTGTAGAATGCTGGGGACTCACCTCTAAGGGTTTTAGTCTTTAGTCCAAAAACCATAGATATGATTTTGCTAATACAAACTGCTCAGAAATTTTGTGAGTTTTCTATTTATCTGATCCAATCAATTCCATATGACAAAGGCCACACCCACAATCCTTTTTATGATAGGCACTTCTCCCTCTAGATTTAATATCTGGTAGTTTGGGCATATCAGGTTGGTATGGAACCACGCTCTTAAATTTTTGAAAGTCTTTTTGTCTTCATGAAAGCATCTACTAGAACAATACTTTTCAAAATATCTGTTATAAAGGATCATGTTTTTTATTCTCAATCCACTCTAGACTGATACTTTTTAAAACTAGAATTAAAATATGACAGTAATGTCAAATTTCTATAAAACTGCCAGGTGCAGTGGCTCATGCTTGTAATCACAGCACACGTGGAGGCCAAGGCAGGAGGAGTGCTTAAATCTCAGAGTTCAAGGTCAACCTGGCAACACAGCAAAACCTCATCTCCACAAAAAATCCAAAAATTCTCAGGGCACTTATAGTCCCAGCTTCTAGGGAGGTTGAATGGGAAGGATTGCCTGAACCCAGGAGGTCAAGGCTGCAGTGAGTCATGGTTGCACCATCGTATTCCTGCCTGGACAACAGAGCGACTCAAATGTATATGTATAATAAAACTTTCCAATGCTACGTCTTTTCAGCTTGATCTAGCTCTTGCCTATCCGGCAACCTCACCCCTACTGTCTCCTCTAGCTCACTATGTTCCAGACATTAGGGGCCTTATATTATTTTCCTTAAACACACCAAATCATTTCTGTCTCAAGAGTTTTACACTACCTTTCCTTAAAACTGAGGCATACTTCCCTCCAGTCTTTGCCTAACTAGCTCCTTCTTGTAATTCAAGTCTCAGTTTAACTTGTAAATACCATCTCCTCAAAGAGTCCCTCCCTAATCTTCTCTTAAAATGGCCCTAGTCACCCTCTACCATATCATTTTGCTATATTTTATATATAGTACTTATCACTAGCATATATTTACTTTGTTTGTTGGTAGCATTTATTATGTTTGTCTATCTCACTATCTCCTCCCATTAAAATCTGTGAAAGGCAAAATCATGTCTATTTTATCTACTAACATATATATTAGTGACCAAAGTCCTCTTGATTAAATAAATGAATGATTAACAAATGGTCAATTAAAATGTGAAGAAAGAGTCTTACACACACATATTTAAGGTCATCAGCATATAGGTGTTAACTGAAGTAATAATGAGTATGACTTAGCACTCTCAAGAATAGTGTATACATTGAAACTAAGTTCTGGAATGAAACCTTAGGAAATACCAACATTTATTTCCAGGTGTAGAGAGTAGAAAAAGAACCAGTGAAAAAACTTGTAGTAAAAAAAAAATTTCTTTAAATGATAAAAAAAAAACACTACCAGACAGTTGTGTTCCAGAAACCAAAAAGAGTTTAGAATCAAGAGATGATCAAAATTGTCAAATGCTTTGGAATAGTCAAGATAGAACATGAGCAGAGTCTACTGGCTCTTGAAACCAGGTAGACTCTGAAACACTTCAGTGGGCAGTGGTACAAAGGAGAAAACCCTGTGGTCCAGAGACAGAATGGAGGTGAAGAAACGGGCATCAAGGGTACCCTTTGAAGATACAGTCATGTGACTCACAACAGTGGTTCAGTCAAAAGCGGACTGCATATATGATAGTGGTCCCATAAGATTATAATTCTATATTTTTACTGAACATTTTCTATGTTTCGATACACAAAAACATACCACTGTGTTACAGTTGCCCATGGTATTCAGTACGGTAACATGCTGTACAGGTCTACAGCCTACAAGCAATAGGCTACATCATACAGCCTAGGTGTGTAGTAGGCTATACCATCTATCTTTGTGTAGATGGTATAGCCTACTGTGATATTCACACAAAGACAAAGTCACTTAATGATGCATTTCTCAGAACTTATTCCCACCATTAAGTGATGGATGGCTGTATTAGCATGTTGGATGTAGGCACAGGTCTAGTTGGAAGCAGTCAAGATATTTGGGAGTCTGAGTAGAAGTCTGAATGGATAGTGAAGGTAGATCTTTATCAAGCAAAAAGGAGAAAAGAAATCCAAGAATTGGTCAAAACAGCATTCTAGTTACTTGGGTGAAGGAAACATCAAGAAATTAGTGTTCGGTTGTTTCCAATGCTATTGTTGTCCTACATAATTTTAAGTTATTAATTTTCTACTGGAAGACATGCAAGATATAAAACAATCATGATTTAATAATGGCAAATAGTCACAAACTTTTAGTGAACTCATGCATCATCAATTGACAAACACGAAGTAGCCTAATTAGATATTCTTTTTACTCACTGCTGGCTGTTGTGAGGATCGAAAGAGATAATGTGTATGGAAGTACATTGCCAGCTATAAAGGAACTACAGATAGAAGGTGTTACTAAGCCTCTACTTGGTTCAATGATTAATTCAGAGAATTAGAAGCTTGGGTCCATGATCATCTTTACTGAACAAAGAGTGATTGTCTGCCAGAGGCCTGGCGTATAGAGCAAGCAGAAAGAGCGCAGCGTTTCTTGTTGTCAGTGCCCAAAAAATAAGGCATGGTTTCTAGTGAAGAACACAAGACAGCAGTGCCTGTCGGGCCTGTCTCCTTTGCTGCCTCTCTTGAGATTTGGAGAGAGTTGCTTTATTGGCCACAGGTCAGAGAAAGGCAATCTGAAAAAAAGCCAAGGGAAAAATTCATCTGTCAGGTAATTCCATTGATTTTTCTGAGCACCAGTTACAGGTAAGGTCCTGGTCTAAGCAAATTTTTATGATGGGAAGAATGTGAAATTTGGCCATGCCAGGGAGATCTTGAGTTCAAAGTTTTTGCACCACTTACCAGCTATTTCATCTTAAACCACTTTACCTCTCTATTCCTGTTTCTTTACCTATAAAATGAAGATGATAATACCTATCACACAAAACTATTGTCAGAATTAAATAAGAGGACACATACAAGCCCCCAGCACAGAGCAGCTCCGAGTATGTGCTCGGTGAATTCACTCCTCACTAGGCAATGTGGAAGAAGAAAGCAGGGAACAGCATGATAAAGTCTGTGGACATAATTGGGAGGAGACAGGATGAGTCCCTAATGGAATAAAGATAAAGTACTACATAAGTTCACATAGGAAGACAAAATTACAAAAACGTTACGCTATTTCTGCAACTCTGTTCAGATAAACAACTCCGTCTAGATATGTCATTCATGGAGTTCCTGGAAATGGGAATGACTGGTATGCTGATTGCCTAGTATTTGCATACGTGAACGTGTATCACATTCACTGGCTCAGAACTTCCTTTGCCTAGAAAATGTCACCAATGAAGGGGAGACTGAGAAGATTAAGAAAGTAGAAGGTGGTATAGGTCCTTTCATAATATCTCTGGGAGAATGGTACCCAGACATTGTGACAAAATTAATTATGAGATAAACGCAATTTCAGTCTCACATTTAACAAACTCCCTCTCTTTTTGCATGTATTAGTGGCAGTAAAAATATGACTTGGAAACCATTAGACTAGATTATTTGAACCAAAGTCAAAATGAGAGCTACCATGAATGTTAGCATGTTTTTCATATTCTATGTGGAATTAGATGTATCGTGCTCCAATGGAATTCTGAAATGAGGTCAACTTCTGGCAGGTCATACGACTAACTCTATTAAGCTACTGTTCTGTGATCAGCTCCATATGCGTCACCCTTCTGCTGGGTAATTTTGTGCTCAGTCCAAAGACATTATGAAAAATAGTAAAATTTTGGTATGTTGTCAAAGGTCACACAGTATTATAAAAATAAAGATGCAAATGTATAATTGGTTCAAAATCTGAGAACAAAATATTACCTCACTTAGAGCTTATTATAAAGTTATTTTAGTTCTCCCAATGAAGACAACTTAGGAAAAAATAATATTTATCTTTGCAATGCATAAACCTTGACTGTATTTTGGGTCAGGAAAAAATAAAAATGTTATAAAAGATACTTTGAAATCAAATGAGGAAATTTAAATCTGGATTTTTGTGTTATTTAAGATGCAAGGGTCACATTCTGCAAAAAACTTAAATTGCAGCAAAAAAATCAAATGCAAATGTATATTTTACATATAAATAGAGTAAGGAGAGAAATAAAGGAGAGAGGGAGAAAACAGAGAAGGAAGGAGAAAGAGAGAGAGAGAGAGAAACAATGAGAGTTCTCAAATATAGCAAAATGTTAACAATTGTTGAATTTGGGTTAATACAGGTGTTCATTCTACTTTCTTTACATTTAAAATGTTTCAAAACAAAAAAAATTGGGAAAACAAAAACTAATCTATCCTCTATTAAATCAAACTTTAATACGGAAATGAAATGACAAGAATTACAAGAAATCTCCTGTTGAAATAATAAATAGAAGGGATTCATGAAAATTTATTGCATGTTTTCTATATAAGTACCAGATGTGCCTGGTGAAAAAAAAAAACTTAAGTTTGAAATTGTTGCTATTTGTCTTCCTTATGCTATACTGGTATCACACTGCTAGGCACACATTCTTTGATGCAGTTTAATGATGAATCCCAAGTCTAATACAATCATCCATCTCTGTGCCACTTGCCCAACTTTTTAATGATGTTTTAATTGTAATTTTGCTATGAAACCACCCTATGCTGGAGCATCCTACAAGCATTAATCCAACAAAGATCAATTTTTCTAAGAGAGACCAATATTATCCACATATAGATGTTCTTCAATAAAAAGCCAAATTCATTGCCTTTTAAGAGACAACTTAAGATTAGATCAACCCACAAAACAAAGGAATTTATGCAACCAAAAGTGGAGGAGAAAGAAGGCAGATAAAGCGTCATGTTCAACAATGAACACCTTTGTTTTGCCAGAACGCAGTTGCAGTTATATAGCAGTACAAGCAAGTATTCCTCAAGGTATGTCTACCTGTCCTGCACAGTGATCAATGCTGCTGATAAAAAGAAAGTACAGATATATTTGCTCTGTATATACAGTTTTGTCCATAAAATTGTATTTCAGGTTACTCCCTTTTATCTAAAAACACAGGGATCAAATTTCTGAATTCTCTTTGCTATAGAAAATGAATTTTGATTAAGGAAATAAATATACATTAGCATAAAATAGTCTTCTGGGGTGAGAATATAAAGGTCACAAAAAGAGCAATATTCCCTAATAGTATTTCAAAATTCCTTGCATTCACTTTGAAATATATAAATGCAAAAATGTATACAGTAGTCTCACATAAATTATCAGGCTGTGTTCCAAAAAATTGAACTATGTTTAAAATATCTGAATATATGTTGAGTCAACAAATGTGTCATATGCTATGGTACAAATTGTTGAAAACAAGGCAACAATGTGATCCTTCAAACATTAATGTTCACAAACTTTTATTAAATAATGAAAGATAATGCTCACAGATAAGTGCAGATTCATAGAGTACACAAAAACGTTATGCTATTTCTGCAACTCTGTTCAGATAAACAACTCCGTCTAGATATAAGTCATTCATGGAGTTCCTGGAAATGGGAATGACTGGTATGCTGATTGCCTGGTGTTTGCATACATGAACGTGTATCACATTCATCGCTCAGAACTTCCTTTGCCTAGAAAATGTCGATGTCTTGGGAGTGCATACCTAATATTTAATAATATTCAAGTTAGTCAAAAAAATCATAATTGTAAGTGCCCCAAAACTGAATGGTCTGCATCAGGAAGTTGTGAATTCTCTTTCATTAGCAGTGTTAAGCAAAGACCGAACAACCTCTTTATTGTAGGGTTGTGATAGGGATATAAGCACCAGATAGGGGATTAGATCACGTCCCTTAAAACTCCGAAAACCTGTTGCTCTGTGATTCCTATAAGTTTAAATATATAAACATTTGGATTTTTGTAGCTTCGAAAATCTATAGAGTTTTTTATTTTTAGAAAGTGCAAAAATGACCTCAATTTTCTAACTTTTGTGTTTCTTTTCTGGAGAGATGATAAATCTTAAAATGGCCTTCTCTTGCAAATCCTTGATATTAATTGCACACCTTAAGGGAATAAATATGATAGTTTCTTACTTCACAATGATAGCTATAATGATGCTGTTAGAAATACTGATATGCATCAACACACTATGAGAGCCAACCTCTGACCTGCAGATATTGACCTAAGTAGACTTTCAGGTGAATGAAATAAATGGTCTGCTGTCACAAAAAGAATAAGTGAAGGCTATTTTACTGGTTTTGGGAAGTGACTATTAGTGCATCAGTGGCACATAAACAAGAAAGTTTAAATTAATATGTTTCCTTACAAATATTTTAAGTCAATTTCTGATATACCAATTTAATAGTTATTTCCAAAATTGCTTTATTGATTATATCAGCATAGTTTATATAATGCTAATGTTTCTGTGATTCCACAAATTTTCCAAATTCAAGACTTCATTAAAAAAAAGTCATGATGGACAGCCAAAATAAAGAATATATGTGTCTTCACTAGAAGAAAAACATGTTGATATAAAGTGAAAGTGTGATCACCCTAAACTCTAACTCCAAAGATCTCAGTTGCTTGAAAATAATTATGGTAGAATGTTTTGCCTTTCATTTTATTTATCTACAACCAGGAAACACACACACAAACACACACACACACACACACTCAGCCCAGATAGTTTAGTAACCCACAAGATAATAATTTAACTGACCATTCAGAAATTTAATTCTCTATCCAGCTGGCCTTTGAATGCTGACAACTTCTTCAGCAATTTCTCCTCATGTGAATAATGATCTGGGAATTTTAACATTTCATTTTACAACTTGTCAGTTATCTCTCTATCAAAATTGTCAATTTTTTTCTAGAATAATTTCACATACCAAAGTCAAAACTGAAATATTAATTTTAATCTGCCTTTTTTATATCTGATATTCTGGGAAGGGTTAAAACTACCTGAGATTTTTAAGAAAATATAATAAAAAACCGCTTAGTTTGACCTTCTATACACTTATAGATGGTTTTATTTTTACACTTCTTAATTCACTGATATTTTTATCTCAAAGACAATTTTTGTAAAATTTTTTATTGTAATATTTCATATTTCTATTTCAAATTGCTATACTACAGTTCAATAACAAGGACTTATATTACAAATATATCACTGTTAATAGTATTAGAAATGAAAACATGCATTTGTATTTTAGCTTCATGAAATGTTTATTGCATTTATTTTATGTAAATTAAAATAAATGTTAATTTCATCTCTCTCACACTTATTTTCCTGTTAAGAATTCTTAATAAATAGATGTGCTACCATCTATTAGTTATATATTTAGATAATTCTAGATATAAATTTTAAATATTGTACATTAATGGAACTTAAAATCATTTTGTTATTTTTTTAATTTTTAGTTGTAAAACCAAGAAGACTGTGATAAGATGATAACATTCATATTTGGTTCAACACATGCATACATACAATATATTCCAATATTGATCTTATGTCATTTGAAAATAATTCAATTCCCTACTAACACTATGACATAATTTTTTTTCCTCTAGAAGTTTGTCAAAAAACTCACTGGCTGTTGTTCAAAACCAGAGCTTACTAATGAAAGTGAAGAATTTATTCACATCTAGATACCAACAAACAATGATCATTATATAAAAGTTAGCATTCTCCTTATACTCATCTTCTACTCAATAATTTACATCCTGATTTATAAGACAAAAGATTCAGTTTTTTTCTTTCTTTCCTTGGATATTTGAACATCAGTATATGCAATCATAACCTGATTATTTTAGAAAATAATAAAATTTTAAAACAATTGTATATTTAACAAAAATATTGTTCAAGTTACCAATAAGTGTAAGGACATAAATTAAATCAAATTATTTTAAAAATTAATGTGTTATTTTTATCTATACTTCTCAAATATCTTTTAATAAATTATGTTTTCTGAATATATTTTTAGTATAGTATTTAAGGACTATAATACATGAAACTCAAAAATAAGATTGTTACCACAACAAAAATTCTGTCAGAGGTTACTATATATTTGAGATCTTGATAATTAAATTTTTATTTGAATGATTATGATAAAGGTTAGGTTCACACACAATTTGTAACTTTTTTAAAAATCCACTTTTAAATTGCATGTTTAAAACAACACTGAATTTGTATAAAATAGAATATAAACATATATAAATAGTCTTATGTATTTGTATATACAAATATTTGAACACATTAAAAAGGACAGAATTAAATTAGACTTTTAAAAATCAGTCTCAGAACTTACACAATAGAAATTCTGTTAGCATTACAAAGGGTTGTCTGAAAAGGCAACACTTATTGCTATGATTTGCAATTGCACAAAATGTTTTGGAACAATTTGGAACATTCTTTCCCCTCCTTAGTCCTTTGAAAGAAGATTTGACATAAAGTCATGCACCCTTGACAACCAAATTTGATTAAAAAGTTACCAAATTAATACCAGTTTCTCTACCGAAATAAATATAATTGATTTTGTGTGCTTTCCATAATTGTTTAAAGACACTTATAGAAGTGCTTTGAGATATTTGCATGATTCGAAGTTTTTAGCCTTCTAAAGTGTTAAAAAGTAATATTGAAAAGCAATATTCATCTGGAATCTTTTTCTTGAAAACTTAATTACTTTCCATGCTAAACAAATGCATAACACTTTCTTATTTATATATTAAGAAAGGGAAAAAAGGAAAGAAGCACCCACTGGTGTTTTCTGTAACTGACTTATTGAGTTTCTAAGTACTGAAACTTGTTTTCTCACAATAAAGATGCGTTACTTAACAGACAGGTAGCTGGAGTAGGTCAGGGTTTCTCGATCTCAACACAACTGAAATTTTTGTTAGGTAATTGTTGTGAGGACTTCCCTATAAATTTTAGGTTGTTTCACAGCATCCTTCACCTCTATCCACTCAATACCAATAGTACCCTTTCAGATGTGACAAACAAAAATGTCTCCAGACGTTACCAAGTGTCCCCAGAGGCATAAAACCACCCTTAATTGACAACCATTGGATTTGGTGATTGGAAACATTGTTACACATTCTGAAGTTCTAAAATTAAATAAGTATAAAGAGTTAATATCATAATTTTTCTAGTTATACTCATCTTAAAAGACAATTTTATAATAAGATGGTATGGTGAACATGTTTAAATTTTGTTGTCACAAGGCACAGCCTAGTAAAACACTAAAATATTGGGGTGCATGTTAATATACACAGATATAGATACAATATTGTCTGTATAACATTATACATACTCTTGGCAAAGGATGAATTAAAACAACATGATCACTTAATACCTACCTATTCAACAACCTTCATACTTAACAATAGTATACACTTTGTTATGATTGATACATAAATTTTAAAATGGCTTCTCGTGAGGAAAAACTTGGCAAAACAAACATGGTGACTATTTATGTATAACCCTCCTGTGACTTTAAACTCAACAAACAGTATCCTGTGTTACTTGCTAACCCTGCAATATCCAAATTTCTGCAAAAGTGTTGTCTTTTTATTTCTACCATTGTAGTTACTCTGTACTAGATCTCAACTGAGTAAAAAATATATTTACCAAAATTTAAAATATTTTTCCAGATACCAATTTTTTTCTAAACAATATATACCTAACACGAAAATCACTAGTGACATATTAACATTAAAGTGCTAGGAAATACCCAACTCCAATAATATTTTTGTAAAATAAAACAGTATAATAGAAACACTACAAACAGGAACAGCCCAACATTTTTGCTTCTTTTTTTTCAAATCAACTTACCTCATTTCCGACTTAGCCAATATTATACGTCTGTGGAGTACCTTGCAGGACATTTCTACTGAGCTAAGACTCCACAAGACTAAGTTGTATCTCCTGATTATTGAGAAAACATCACTACTAAAAACGCTTATCACAAATGAGGAAAAGATTCCCAATGGCTAGAATTCCTTATATATTAGAGAATACTATAAAGCATAAGTTATTGAGTCTAATATTATGGATCATAACTGTCCCTAAATAAACCTGAAGGCTTGTCATAAAATCGAAATGATATCCTGGTAAATTGATAAAATTAATATACTATTTTAAGTCACTATTGTTTAACCGTAAAGAGGCCTCATGGATGTGCTGCTTTTCTTTTAATTAAATTTAAAATTCTCCTCTGTAGTTACTGATGTGTGAACATATTTCCATAGAGAATTATTTAAATGAAGAGCAAAACATTCAAATACAGTCAAATATGATTGCTTAAATATACTATGCATTCATTCATTAGGAGAGTATTTTAATACAGAATCAAAAGTAAAGCATGCCATAGGTAATTACTAGTGGCTCAGTTGTCAGTTAGTAAAATCAACTAAAAGGCCAATTATTCTAAGAAAACCCAGGATGGAGAGCTCATCGTTGGCATTAGGTTGTTTTTAAATAGTTATGACTCCTTTTATGGTAAATTAATTTCCCAGCGAGAACATTTGGCACGTAACTTTGTCTGTTATAAATTATTCCCAAATTTTAAATCCTTAACATTTGGAGAGAATATAACATTGCCTTTAAAAGGCAATTAAGATATTAAAGGAGAAATAGAGAATACAAATTTTGGAATAAGTTAAACTAGTATTTTCTTTTTTCTAGTTTCATGACCCATATAACTCAAGAAACTCAATGTCAAAGACAAGTTTTTATTCAACTTAATAATCATATCCATGGTTGATTTCTCAACATGGAATTAAAGTTTTAGGTATAAGATAATGTTGGAATAATATATTAAGCATACTAAAATACAATTTAGGAAGTTTTTCTAAATTGAAAAAGCATTTAAAAATCACATATAGAAAACCTAAGATAAGGATCAGGAGTAGAAGATATCTTTTAAGTGTTTAAACCTGGGTGTCAAAAACATACTTGTAAATATAGTCTTCTTTCATGTCATAATTAATATTGTACGGTTTCTCTGGTATGTTAAGTTCCTTCTCTAGTCTCTGCCAGTATTCAGCACCAGGTTGTTCAAAATATTAGCTTAGTGAGAAATTGTTTTAGATAGTTATCCCTCCTTGTTGCTATGTGGGGTCCCTATTCACTACCCCACCAGGGCACTTTTCACAAGATATACCAATTACCTTCCATTCTGTCTCCTCTGGGCTGTGCTCCCAAGGATTGTAGCTTATTCCTTGCTCTAGCCCCAGCACCCAGGTGTTAATAAATGTGTGTTGAATGAAATCAAATAAACATACCAAAAGTAAGATATTCAATCATTCTCAAATCCAGAAACCTAGCCCTTAGTTTCCAAGACTTTGACTCTATCACTATGGAAGAATGCTTCTCTTTCAAAATGGTTTCTATTCTTAAAAATGAAATATAGACTGGAGCCATGCTTCTCAACCTTTTGACGTCTACTGCACACTTTGAGTACCAAAGCCCCTAGCAGTAGACTTGAAGGGATAAATGACTCAAAGGCATAGTAAATAAGACAGCAATGATTATAAACCATCACTAATGCAACATAACAATATTTGGAGTGTCTAGAAGTGATCCATTTAGTTATTGAATTATATTACTTTATCCTCCAAAATGCTATTCTCTAATCGTGGATCTACATCCGGCTCCAACCTCTCTCGCATATGTGTTCACAAGGCCACATTCTCATATTTCATGTTGACACTGGCCTGACATGAAACCATGCCTCACCTTTACTCATGTAAAGTTGCATACCATGCTAGATCCTGTTTAATGTAAATATTTAAAAAGAAACCTATTTTAAGGCTTTCTAAAGAAATTTTATTTCCTTTGAATACAACATGTTTCAAATTTTATTTGATCAAGGCATAAATTAGATGAAAACTACAGATAAGAATGATATTATTATAAAACCTAGGCACTGCTAAATTCTGTGGTGTATTTGAGAGGCACATAATTGGGTTCCTTTAATCCAGGCTGCCAACCATTGTATTCTTTCTTTCACAGTGAATTGCATGTCAGAATAGCCACCAAAAAAAAAAAAAAGCATCACGATAACCCTGTTTTTCTCAAACTGTTGTTTTGAAATCTGCTTGATACTGCAGTCCACTCTGCAATGTGGTTATTTAGTAGAAGTGAAATTACAACATTACAACATTAAGGAGTCTTATCTTACACATTCATTGACTAGCATCAGGAAAATTATCTCCAAAACATTTAAGTTACTTGAAATTTGTAACTCTCTCAAGTAGATTATAATAAACAGTGACATTCAGAACATAAAATTAAATATTGAACATTTATCTTAGGTAATTTTAATGACAAATGATGCTATGTAGCCTGGTTGAGAACAAAATCCAGCCACAGTTCTCCTTTTTTGTTCTGCCACAAGTAGATTAATAAATAGGTCTTACTGTTTTGGCTGGATTGACTAGTCAAGCTAGCAAAAAAGAGAGCAAGAGGAAGAGTTTGTATACTCACATGCACAAAAAAGATCCTGGCTCAATAATTTAACTAATGTGACTATTAAACAGAATTATTTTTGTACTTATTTGAAACACACCAACTGAGGTTGATATAGTTTTGTCTTAGTGCTGCTAATATTTATAAAGTTGACACTCTTCTCTTAGAATGATAGGCAAATCACAGGTAATCAATTAAAATGCAATTTTTACAATTGATTGATGAAGAAAGGAGATAGTATCAGAAAACACAATCATAGTTCGTTTCATTGTTACAGGAAAACTGAAAACTCAGTCACTCTATAACATGAGCTTAAGTGTAGTTACAAATTTCGTGGACCTCTTCTCGTTGAAAAATCAGAAATTCAACTTACTGAAGGCTTTGGGGCCTTTGTATTTTAACATGTATGTCTATCTGAGGAGTTTTGTTACACTGGAATCTTGCCTACTGGAATCTGACGAAATCTGGGGCTTTTATTTTCACCTGTTAAAAAAATATGAAAGTCAAGCTGTTATTTTAAGTAATGGATTTGTTCTTCTTAAGATGCATTGCTATACTAACCAAATTAAAATATATTGTCCCTTTGCATGTGAATCAAAAAGAAAAAATAGTGTGATCATAATCTTCCTTGGAATATTTTATACCTCTTCATACACACATACACACAAACAAGTAAGTAGACATTTTAAAAAAAAGTAGTAAATTCATAAGCTAAATATTTCTTAAGCACACTCACATATTTGCATTGTGAATATTATTCTAGTAAACTAGATCTAATTGACTGAAGTAAATGTAAAAAGAAGTATCTCATCACTACCATAGTGAGGGGCATTTTTCTTACTGCAGAGCACAAATTAAAGCTTGTACACAATAGCCTTAAGTAATTTCACAGACATAGTTCCAAAGCGTTTTTATCATCATCTGATTTTTTTGAAATGTAAAGAAGTGCACATTTCTTTCTTGGAAGGGTCAACAATTTCTGGTCCAGAGACGAAGGCACACTCTGGCTTGCTCCCCAAAAGGCCATGTCATTCTTATACAACTTAATCAGTGGCTACACAGAGGAAAGCCACACTGCAATCTTTCTGATCATTTTAATGAGGACCCCTGGCTATTCAGTCATTGAAGTATAATTGACTTGCTCTCCTCTTATTTTCATAATAGACACTCCAACCTAGACCACGTTTATTTGGCTATAAGAAATGTCAGGAAGAATTGGAACTTTTCTGAGTGTCCCCATTAAAACTGAAAACATGCCACCCTGTCTTTTACATGAGCTGCAATCATTTTGTGTTGGTCTCATTATGCAATACAAGATGCAAATATTCCAGTCGCTTTCTCACCAAACTGCAAGACCGAGAAAATAAGCACACCAAAATATGTCTTCCTTTGTGCCTTTTCATTACAATTTAATACTATTTGTCCAATGTTTTAGAAAACAAGCAGCAGGAATAATGAGTATAATAAATATTACTGTTGTTACTGATTTTTAGTAAGGTTGCAAAGTAGGACTGATGTTTTTCAACTTAATAATTGATCTATTTTATTAAATGCAAAATTTCTCCCATGAAATTACTAGTCTGTTTAAGGATTAAGTAAACATTATTTGCAAAATAAAACTTATGCTGGGAGGTTTTGTTTTCCTAAAGTAATATGCAAAATTAATTATTGTAATCTTTCAAACAATGTTAGTCTTGCAAATTATTATTTTATATTGTGGAGTCTTCAAACTTAATTAAAATGTAAACAACCAAAAACTGTTTGATAATGTAGAACTTTAATTACAACATAAATTTAAAAGTTCATCTATCATGGAAAAATTAATAAGCTCATAAATCCCTGTAAAGAAGGCTAAGTATCTTGCTATCAGATATTTTTTCTTAACACAGACTATTCAGATTTGAGATGTCATTCATCAGATAAGAAATAATGATTCCGTTTATTTCGACGCTGATTGAGATATATTTTTATTCATTATTGGCAGTATTGTGGAAAAGGGATTCCCATACTGTTACACACTTTTGAAGGGGTATTTAGCTATATTTGTCACATTAATGGGCATTCCATTTGACGCAGCAATTACACTTTCATGAATATGTCCTCTAGTTGAACAATTACATATACATTCGTACATATGTACACACACACATATAGTACCTTTGAATAACACAAGTTTGAACAGCATGAGTCCACTTATACATAGATTATCTTCTGCCTCTGCCAACCCAAGACAGCAAAACCAACCTTTCCTTCTCCTCCTCTTCAATCTTCTCCTCCTCCTCAACCTTCTCCTCCTCCTCCTCCTCATCAGCCTACTCAACAAGAAGACAGTGTGGATGAAGACCTTTATGATGATACACTTCCACTTAATGAATAGTAAAAATGTTTTCTTGTGATTTTATTAGTAACATTTTATTTTCTCTGGCTTACTTTATTGTAAGAATACAGTATGTAATATATATGGCATGCAAAGTATGTGTTCATCAACAGTTTGTGTTATCAGTAAGGCTTCCAGTCAACAGTTGACTATCAGAAGTTACGTTTTGAGAAAGTCAAAAGTTATACATGAATTATAACCACACAGGGGATAAGCACCCCTTACCTCCACATTGTTCAAGACTCAACTGTATACACAGATATGTTCATACGCAGATATACACAGATGTCTGTTAAACCATAGTTTATATTTTTTTTAAAAACATCAGAAACAAATCAAATATTCCAGTGAAAGGCTGACTAAATAAATGAGTGATTATTCATAGTCACATAATGAAATACTATATACTTATTTAAAAGAATGATGTAAGCATATACATTCTGGCATAAACATTGCTCGGTAAAAGATAAAATTGCACAAAATATACAGAGTGTAGCAAATTGTTAACAGTAATTATCACTACAGAGTTAAATTAGGGAGTCCTACTCCATATTGTTTGAACATTTATGATTCACTCCTTCATTCAATAATATTTATAAAGCACCTGCAATGTGTCAAGTCATCTTCTGGACGCCAGGGATATAAAAGTGAACAAGACAAAGTCGTGAGCATGTGTTTCTTTTTCTTTTAAAATCAGAAGAAACAATCAAGATAAGGTTTATAGATTCTTGGAATTTAATTTATTACAAGAAAATAAAGAAGTGAGAACCATTCCTCTTATAACCCCTGTTGGTATTCTTTACCCTTATCTTTTTCTGTCTCAAAACTATTTCTAATATTAAACTATTACAGCCATATCTTAATATAAGTCATTATTAAAGCAACCTCTATTAGGTTTTATGAAGAAGATCACATTATATTATATTATCCAAAATGCTTAAATACTCCAGTTGCTAAATATCTGAACATGCAATTATATGAAAGTAATAAAATACACTTGTGATTTCAGTAGAAATACTTTATATGAAAGTAATAGGATAGCCAAATATATACATAAATATTATATTAATATTAAGTTTATGGGCCTGTAATATTTCAATAACTTACTCAACTTTCCACTAACGTATATTAGAAGCTTTTAGAGTTGATACTAATATTGCAAGATTATAGTAAATTATATTAGAATATTTATAAATTTATTATAAAATGCATAAATGTTAATATTAATTCAACTGTATTAAAGTCTACAAGGTACCCTTTTAAAAATTGTCAATATCATGACTTTTTCTTTTTCCCTTTAATTAATAAAAAGTATTTAAAGAATCATTCATAGAATTTATTAGAATTCAATAAAAACTCATGCTCATTAAAAGCAAAAAATTTTAGAAAATACCTTGGGTTTGTATTCATAATCTTCTGAGCATATTATAACTAATCACCCCCAGAATGGGCTGACATATAGAAATAACATAAAAGGGACAAAGCCAACAGATAAACTTTAAATATTTAGCAACCAACCTTATAATTTAGTGCCATAGTTATGACAGTGAGACTAATCATTGTGAAGTATCTTATACTTTAAACGTCTATTCAGTTATTCAGAAAGTGGATTCATTTGAATCATGCATGAGTTTTTAGCCATTAACTCCCCAACGCTTGTTTCTGTGCTGTAATTTAAAGAATTTTCACTAGATGGCAGTGTGGGCTGAATAGGCAAATGTTTATCATTTCTTTTTTTCAAATTTGGTACCAGACACAGGACATTACACAGTTGGACTCCTTGTTATCAACAGATAGATCTCTTCGGATAAAAGTACACATTACAAAATAAAACAAAAAGAGTATGTAAAGGAGCAACACTTTAAACAAAAACAAAAAATACTCAAAGCACATTTGCTATGCCGTTTATCTCTCTTAGTATCTCAAACTTGAAGGTACTCATGACACCCCTGAGAAACTTGTTTAGCATTCACATTTCCAGCCCCGACTCCCACACTTGAGATTTTTAATCAGAAAGTCTGCGATGGACCAGAGCTCGTTTTTAAAGAAAAATCTAGGGTGATTCTAATACAGATGGTTCTCAAGCGGGGAAGTATGAGAAGTTAGGTCTTTATGAGTGAAACTGAGAAATATTGCTCTAAAACTTGAAAATCTCCTAAGAATTGGCACTTCTAGATCATGCACTCCAATCTTGTCCCTTGTGTGGCCACTCTCCCTTCCTGCATCATCTGCACATTTAGTATGCAAATGTCAGCGCACTAAAGAAATCAGAGCAAGGGTAGAAACTGTTCCTGACCTTGTTTGAGGCTCATTTGAAAATGCATCCCTTCAAAAAGAAATGGCCAACCAGGAAGCCCCTAGACTGCAATGAACTTACCACTTGTGTCAACTACAGTGAATTTAATATTTGTAAAGGAGTTTGACACATAATTCACTCCTTAGGCAAAAACAGCTGTACCAACCACCTTTTGTCATCCATCTGCCATTCTGACTCTTGTAGGACTACACCTCTCAAACTTTTCCTGCCTATTCCTTGCATTTCTCTACTCAGCTGGCGTCCACACAAAGCCATCCCTTCCCACGTGCTCCCTGGCACTTAGTTCTGCCTGGGTCCCACTCAGCATCTACATACTTTGACTCTTTACTACCCGTCATATCTCACCTTCATTTCAGTTTCTCCCACAAAGACCTAACTTCTCATAATTCCCTGCTTGAGAACCTGGCATTAGTGGCTGTCATCTGTGAATAGTGTGAGTGGCAGACTTAAGGAAGAAAGGACTTTTGAGTCAATGATAAGTAATAGTGATTATAGTTAACACTCCCATATTGTTTCTAATTACTAGTAGAAGCTGCCTCAAGCATTTCACCAATTAGTTTTTATTGACAGTGGGTAATTCATCTCTATGGTGCTTCAGTAATTTTCATCTGCTTCTATTTAGTCAGAGCTTTTATAAGAGTAGCTACTAAATTTTATTGTATATATTTGGGGTAACTTGAAAAAATTACATAGTTTTTTATTTGTTGGTGTGAAAATGTTCTGTGTTAGATTTTAATAGATTGAACTGTTACTTTATTCCTGAAATAAACTCTACCTTATGCGGAATTTTGATTTGCTTTTTTGGTTTGTTTTTTGTTTTGTTTTGAGTCACAGATCATGGCTCACCATAGCCTGTACCAACTGGGCTCCGTTGATCTTTCTGCCTCAGTCTCCCAAGAAACTGTGGCTATAGGCGTGCACCACCATGCCTGGCTAATTTTTTTTATTTTCTGTAGAGACAAGGTCTCACTTTGTTGCCCAGGTTGGTCTCAAGCTCCTGAGTTCAAGCCATCCTTCTGCCTCAGCCTCCCAAAATGCTAGGATTACAGGTACGAGCTATCTTGCCTGGCCTATTCATTTGAAATCCTTTCAGATTAGGTTCAATAGTACCTGTTTCTTAAATAACTTTGTGTTTATGTTAATACATAAGTTCTACAATTGACTGTTTTGTGTTCTCTTTATAAGATTACTTTTTAAGTATATGCTGGCTTCACAAAATAAGTAAGTTAATTTCATCATTTTATAATTTTAGATTAGTTTCATACAGGAATTAATTGATCTTTAGAAGTTAGCTAGTTTAGTCAAATTTTTAAAAAAACACATGTTGGTAAGGCTGCAGAGAAAAGGGAATGATGGTACCCTGTTAATGGGAATGTAAGCTAGTTCATTCCCTATGGAAAACAGTTTGGAAGTTTCCCAAAGAACTAAAAATAGATATACCATTTGACCCAGCAATTTTACTACTGGTTATATACCCAAAGGATCATAAATCCTATTTTACCAAAAAAAATACCTGCACTGATATGTTTATCACAGAACTATTCACAATAGTAAAGACATGGAACCAATCTAGGGACCTATCAATGGTGGATTGGATTTTTTAAAATGTGGTGCATATATATTATGGAATACTATATAGCCATAAAAAAGAATTAAATCATGCCCTTTGTGGCAACATAGATGGAGCTGTAGGCTTTTAAGTAAACTAATTCAGAAGCAGAAAATTAAATATTTCATCTTCTCACTTATATGTGGGAGGTAAAC
>CAUYQG010268115.1:0-20824 GCA_963574415.1 Tarsius wallacei
TGAGGAAACTGAGGCTCAGGAAGGTTGCGGGTTGCCCGTGGTCACGCGGCAGGTCCCCGCACCCGAGATGCAACCCAGATCGCGTCCCACTCCTTGTGGGCAAGGGCTTCTCTGCCCTGTGTGTCCCAGGCAGGCGGTCCCTTCTGGCAGCGAGGTGGGGGGACGTGGCCTGGGCTCCGGCTGGCCCTGGGGCACCTTCGGTCAGCCCCGCCCTGCCTCCCCCAGGTACGCCATCGACCGCGAATCGGATTTGGACCAGATCTTCGATATCGATGCGGACACAGGCGCCATCGTGACGGGCAAGGGGCTGGACCGCGAGACGGCCGGCTGGCACAACATCACGGTGCTGGCCATGGAGGCGGGTGAGCCCAGGGCAAACGTGGAGGAGAGGAGCAGCAGCTGAGGGGCGGGGCCATTGCTGCACTGTCAGTCAAAGCCCACGGGGGTGGGGCCAAAGTTTGGGGCGGGGCAAAGAGTAGGAAACTGGTCAAAGATCCTGCAGGGGTGCAGGTGGGGGCAGACGCTGATGGGCGGGAACAAAGATCCTGGAGGGGTCCCAAGTGGAGGAGCTGGGGCGTTCTACCGTCGTCATTTATTGAGCACCTACTACATGCCAAGCCCTCACAGGGGAGAACTAGCCCATCGACAAACAGAGAAAGTGTGTATACAATAGGTTGGGTGATGGCTAAGAGGACACAGAGACAAAAGGATGTGGGGAAAGGGGCTTGGGAGGCAGAGGGGCATTGTTTCTCTCAGGCAAAGGCTGCTCTAGGAAGAAGATATTTCAAGAGACCTCAATAAAGTGAGGGAGTCCTGCTGACATCTGGGGAAAGAGCATCCCAGGCAGCGGAAACAGCCAGTGGCAGTCTGCTGAGCATGTTGGAGGAACAGCAAAGAGGCCAGTGTGGCTGGTGAGCTGCAGCGTGGCCAGCCGATGTAGGGTCTTTGGACTTGACTCCAAGTGAAGCTGGGGTCACTGGAGGGGTTTGAGCAGAGGAGGGACCCTGTCTGGCGTGATACCTCTGGCTGCTGCACTGAGAATAGCCAAGGCCTGATGGGAAGTGTCCCGAGGTGTGCTCAGCTAGAAGCTAAACGTAATAGTGCCAGGGAGATAGAACGGTGCTGGCCTGGCCCAGGGCAGGAGCAACAGAGGGGTAGGAGGAAGCGAGATGTGGTCAGCTTTGGAATGCAGGCGGAAGACAGAGCCATCAGGACCTGCTGATGGACTGACGTGCTGGTGAGGGATGGAGAGAGGGCCAGGGTGACTCCAAGGTGCTTGGCCTGAGTTTCTGGAAAACCCCATTGTGCGTGCGTGTGTGTGTGTGTGTGTGTGCGTGCGTGTGTGTGTATGTCACAGACAGTTTGTTGCAGTGGGGAAGGTGAGCTGGGAGAGAAAAGAGGAAGCCCCGAGTCCTGGGGTCCAGATGAGTAAGGCCACGGAGGTGAGGAGCTGAGAGCGCAGGGATTCATGGGGCATGGGGAGAAGGGACTGCCCCAGGCTTCCGCCATGCCCAAAGCAACATTGCCACCGTCACTGCCTCCACCTGCTCCCCGGCTTCCGCCCTGTCAGCTCTCAAGGTCTCAGGAGTCAAGCAAGCTGCCAGGAAGCAATCATGACAACAGGAATACTGTTGAGTCTTGGAGCCTGGGGCAGGAGGGCAAGCAGCATCCAAGCTGCCTCTGCGCACCCTGCCCCAGGCCCCTCCTGCCCCCGGCCCCTTCTGCCAGCCCTCCTCCTCCTCCCCTGACTCCCCCCTCTGCTTTCCAAGCCCCACCGGCCCCTTCCAGGGCCAAGGAAGTCCCTAGGCTGAAGTTCCCTTGTCTCTTTCAACTGCAGTTTAAAAGAAAATACAAAGCTGGCTCAAACCTCAGCGCCTGCTGCTCTGGAGCCTTTGAATCCACTCCTCCGCTGCATGAAAAGGATATAACAAAGGTGGCTGGAGAGGAAGTGGCGGCTGGACTGGGGGAGAGCGCTCCCCCCTTGCTCCTCAGACCCGCTCCCTGGGTAGCAACTGGGGTTCCAGGCGAAGCCTGGGAGGACTGGCCTGGCCACTGGGCACAGACGCCTCCTCCTGCCCACAAATGCCTGCCCCCGGCTAGCCTGTGCCGGCCTGACATCCCGCCACTGGCGAGACCCCTTTTGGGCTAAGCATTGTGCTTCTACCCAGTGGGTCTCTTCCAGAAAGCAGCCTGAGTAGCAAGCGACATCTGTAATGCTGCCATCTCACAGGAGAAAGGAGGAGGGCCATTCTTCCACTGGCATTTTACAATACATATTCTGGCTAGATGCCTCCCAGCACATGCTTTCTTGATGCATGATCAGTAGCACAATCGGCACCCATTTTACTGATGGAAAAACCGAGGCCAGGAGAGTTAGGACACTCACCCAAGGAGGTGCAGTGGCAAAGCTGGGATTTCGAGCAGGTGTGCTTGGTCCCCACTGTGACACGGCTGTGTGGCCTCCCTTTTCCTGGCACCCTCTGCCCTCTGAACCCCACCCCATCCCACCCACCAACCCCAGCTACTGACCGTGGGGGTGAGTCTCTGAAAGTCGAAGGCTGGCCGCCGGCTGGAGGCCCCCTCTTAGAGCTGCAGGCCCCAGCCCTACCCAGTCCTCACCTGGGATATTAATCATTGGTTCCACTTTGCAAGTACTGGTGGGGCATTAGACAGGATCAGGCCTGGGAAGACATCGGCCTCGTGGCTGGTCTTAATAGGTGCTCAGTTAAGAGCATGCATTGGTCTTGGCTCTGTGCCAGGCCCCTTGCAGTGATGAGCTCATGGAACCATCACCCCTAAGAGTGTCGATTCGGCTGTTATCTTCAACGTGTGGATGAGGAAACCTTGACTCAGCGAGGTGAAGACCTTGGTCCAGATTCTCAGTCCCAGCCTGACTCCAGAGCACAGCTCCCCCAGCTGTCCCTCCAGTCCTGTCTCCTTGGTGCTGGCGCAAAATCAAGAGCTTTCACAAGTAACCCACCCACTCCACCTTCTCACTGTCTCTGTGAGATGAGGACAAAGTTAGGATCCCCATTTTACAGTTGAGGAAATAGAGGCCCAGGGAGGAACAGCGATGGCCCCAGGATCACAGAGCAGGCCCACGCAGGGCCAGGCTCGCCCAGCACCTGCCCGAGCCCCGAGCACAATGCCAAGGGGCCTGCCCATCGGGCCCCTGCCCTCCCGCTGCAGCAGCCATGTGGCTTCCTCAGGAGCACAGGGGAAGCTCCGGGTCAGGGTGCCCCCGCCTGCTCCCAGGCGGAACACACGAGATGACAAGAATCAGAGGGGAAATATTTATACAAGGTAGCGAAGCCTTGTGAGCACCTCGGAGAATGTTGCTCTCAACCGGGAGCCGCCGCCTGTCAGCCCGGATTACCTCAAAGACTCCCGGGCCACTTAGTATGCCGGCTCCCCTCTCCCCAACTTCTGAGTCATCCATTCTGCCCATGCAGACGCTCCTTCCACTGACATTATCTTTAACGTTTTGTAATCATGAAATATTAATGACCGATATTGAATTTAAAGTACAATTTGTGTCTGAATCCTTCGGTGGAAAGGGCAGTTGTAAAGGGACAGTCTTCAAAGAGCCGGGGGGTAGAGAGTGGGGGGAAACGTGGAAAGTCAGCTCTGGAGGGGGGGTCACCAGGGGGCTGCATCCAGCCACCTCCTCCAGGGTCATTAAGCCTCAAGTTGATCTGGAGGATTAATATCCAGACTCCAGGACAGCAAAGGGTTAACCAGATTCACTAGACGCCTCCCCATCAGGGTCACCCCAGGCCAAGTCACACCTCCCAGCACCCTGTGTTTCGCTTCATGCCACAGAGCACGCGTGATGGTTTCTATGTGCATCTGTGTATTTCGTGAATACTCAGGAAACTGTACCTGTCTGCAGTCTTGGCACAGGCCAGTCACACAGCAGGCACGTGTAAACAGCGACTCAGTGGACAGATAAGTGGGCCTGGGTGCCCTGACCCCTCCCTTAGGTCAGGTTGTATGTTGGGGGAGAACCACTCCTAGCTGCGTGGTTCACAGTTGTGTGGGCTTGGACGGGTCACTGCCCACCTTGTTGCCTCGGTTTTCTCATCTATAAAATGGTGACAATAATACCTAGTTTATTGGATGGCCATGAGGATAACAGCTATTAATAGTGGCAGCTTCTATTTATGTAAAGCTTACAATATGCCAGACATTGTGCCGAATGCTTTATAGAAAATGCAGGTCCCCCGGGGATTAGAAATAATGGATGTCATGTGCCCAGCACGGTGCCTGACACACAGTAGGCACTATTAATAGCCAGAGAAAGGATCTGAGAGAGAAGGAATGCCAGAGAGATGGACTCCAGCCCCCTCCCTCCCCCTGCTTTGTAGCTGAAGAGACTGAGGCCAAGGAAGGAAGCGGTTGTCCAAGTCCTCCCATGAGGCTTTCTGATTCCCAGTCTGTGCTCCTCAGAAGGACCAAGGAGGGGATCGAGGGGTCTGGGGGAAGGAGCAGGGGTGGGGAACAAGGGTCACTGTGGGGTTTGAGCAGCAGAGAGTGTTCCGTGTCCTGCAGGAAGCTCCCCCTACCCTCCCCAGCTTCCCCCTCAACCCCATGTACTCTCATCCAGTGTTTCCTGCCACTTGCCACCCACCCCAACCTAGACTGGGCTCTGGGGTCTGGGGATGAGCAAGAATAGCCACTGACCTGGGAGCTCACGGGGGGCAGGGGAGAGACCCTAGGCAACCAGTGGCCACACAGAGGGAGGTGAGGGGCTGTGGGGATTCCCGGGGGGCAGGGAAAGACTTAACCACCCAGTGAGTAGCAGAAAACCCTACCTAGGGAAGGGACATTTCAGTTGGATCTCAAAGGCCAAGGAAGCCTTTCAGGGCAGAAAGGGAGTCAGGGGCTTCGGGTGGAAGTGTGCCCCCTGGACGCTTGCGGCCCACTGCCCCTCACGAGAACGGGAGAGACTAGGGTGTGGTCAGAGTCTGGTGCTGGAGGGTGGGGGAGCAGGTTAGGTGAGGGCAGAGTGAAGAACTTGGCTGGGCCTGCACAGAAGGGGCCTGGGTGTCCTGTGCGGAGCCAGGCAGGTGCCAGGGAACCAGTACGGGGCTTGAGCAGACGAGTGACATGATCAGAAGTTCCATCCCCAGTGTTCCCTCAGAGTCAGGGCGAGGGTGAGTTGGAGGGGGCGAACCTGGAGCTGAGGGAACAAAAGGGGGGCTATCAGGAAGACTTGGGCTGGGGGGCCAGGGCAGGACCCAGACGGTGGGAGGGGGCTCAGGGAGGCTGAGCACAGGGCCATCTGGGGAAGAGATATGTCACAGCTCTGCATGGAAGGGGCTGCTTTGAGAGGCAGTGAGCTCCCCGTCACCAGAGGTGTGCAAGTCAGGCCAGGGTTCCTCTTGGACTGGATGATTCCTGGGATCCTATGCCACCTTAAATACCAACAGTCCCAACAGGAACACAGACTGTGTGGTATTCATGGCGGCTCAAAGGACAGTCCAGGACATTTGGAACTGGCTCAGGCTCAGCCTGTAGAGAAGAAACTTTCTTCCATCTCAAATTCCAGGGATGTTAGGACTTCGGGGCCCCTCCTCCACCCAGAAGCCCTCCCTCACCTTTTGGAGGAATAAACTTTCCCCCAACAAGGTCAAAGCTTCTCATCTCCATGTGGAAGCCAAGTAGATAATCAAAGTCCCCGAGAGAGACAGAGAAGGGCACCCGGGCCTCCTGCTCCCACCAGAGGGGCATGGGGACAGAGCCAGAGCACAGGGAGTGCACTCCTGGCCGTCCTGACACCCCCTTTCCCGAGCACCCCCACCTGCTCACCCCATGCTCCTCGCCGTCCTGTCTGCTTGTCTTGGCAGGCTTGTAATTGGGATGATAAATCTTCCTGCCCAGCTGGCCAGCTCTAATCAGAGCCTGGTGTTTGGATGCAATTTAATTCCCTTGGGGAGGAGGGGGTGGGGGGGCCATGGAGAAGAGGGTCCGAGCTCTGCTCCCTCCCGCCACTGCAACAGGAGGGGAGGAGGTGTCTTTGAGCTGGGGTCTCTTCTCTTTCCCACTCTCCACCCCCCAACACCCCTTCCTACCCTCACACCCTCACTTCTCTCTTTCTCCCTGGGCTTCTGTCTTTCTCTGTGACAGCCAAGGAGAACCAGGGTCCAATTCCATTCGTTTTACTGATGAGAAAACCTCGGTCCAGAGGGAGAGGCAGGAAGAGGGTCACAGCCCGAGACAGCTTCCGAGATGGAGGCGTCCTGGGGGGGATGCAGCCCCCAGAATCAGTCCCTCCAGGAAGGTCTTGGTCTCTCCCGTTGCCCCCTCTCTCAGAGTGGGGGGCATAGCCTGGGGTGCCACAGACAGTGAAGTCCACTCATTGGACACAGCTTTACTAAGCACCAACTGTGTGCAGCACACACAGGTGCTGGGGATGTGGCAGTTAAAAGACAAAACTGCTTAGGTGTAGGGGAGGGAGTGCAGCATGAGTAAGTTAAGTGAAAACCCAAAGGATGATGGGTAAACGCTAAGAAGAGAATAAGGCAGGAAGTGGTGTCTGGGGTGGGGGGTGGCATGAGGTTGTTGGGAAGGTTCTGAGAAGACACCCGGGCAGATCTGAACGAGGTAAAGGGGCAAACTTAGCTTGGGAGGCTGAGGTGAGTGGATTGCCTGAGCCCGCGGGTTCGAGACCCGCCCGGGGAACTTGGCGAGACCTCATCTCTACAATAAATCCAAAAAATAATTAGCTGGGCGTGGTAGTGCGCACCTGTATTTCCAGCTACTTGGAAGGCTGATGCGGAAGGATAGCCGGAGCCCAGCTGGTCGAGGCTGTGGTGGCCGGAAGCGGCCACTGCACTCCAGTCTGGGTGACAGAGGAAGACTCCAACTCAAAAAAAAAAAGAAAAAGAACAGGGAGAAAGAGGCCGAGGGTTGAGGAATGAGGCGGGGATGATCGCGAGGGGCCTTGCGAGTGTGTTGGGCTTGGGCTTGTCCTCTGCTTGCCCAAGACTGAGGACAGGCAAGGAAGTCTTCCTGGAGGAGGCAGGGACATTTGTTTGGGGCCTTGAAGGCAAGTACGATTCTGACAGCTAAAGACAAGAAAGGCAGAACCTTCTGGTGGTTAAGACCCCCGCTTTGGAGCCAGACTCAGGCTGGAGTCCTGGCTCCGCCACTGTTTCCTGTGAGACCCTGGGTAAGTTGTGTCGCCTCTGTGAGGGGTCGCCTCTTCGAGACCCCAGCCCAGGGAACTTGGTGAGACCTCGTCCCTACAATAAATAAAAAAAATTAGTCAGGCATGTTAGCACAAACCTGTAGTTCTGGCTACTTGGAAGGCTGAGGCGGAAGGATCTCCTGAGCCCAGCGGGTTGATGCTGGGGTGGCCGTGAGCGTGCCACTCCACTCCAGCCTGGGCAACAGAGTGAGACTCTGACTAAAAAAAAAAAAAAAAAAAAAAAAAAACATGGGCAGTCCAGACCCCGGCCCATGGCAGGTGTCCATAGTGTGTTGACCGCCATCCTTCTGGGTGGGAGCACATTCCTAGGAGTGCCCTGCCAGGATTACCAGGCCAAACCCATCTCCTCTTCCCTTCACACTGGCTCCCAGCCCCACCCCCGACCCTGGACTCCCACCCTTGGTCCAGATGCCAGGTAAGTGACTGCAGGTAAGGATCCTCCTTGGAAGAGACCCAGGCTGCTTTATTTCTGGCCTCCCATCTCACCCCAGGGCCTTTGCACATGCCAATCCCACTTCCTGGGACAATCCTTCCCTCCCCACCCCCTTTACCTGATTACTTCCTTCTAATCAAGTCTCAGCAAATATGTTACTTACTCCAGGGAAGATTTTGCTGCACCCCCATCAGGCACGCCTCCTTGCTCCCTGAACTTTTTTTTGTCAGCTCTCATCATGGTGTGCAGTATTGTCTGTCCCTGCCACTAGACCAAGAGACCATGGTTCACTGCTGTGTCGTTGGTATGAAGGAGGTGCTCGGGCAACAGTTGTCAACAAAACCCACAGGCCTCAGTCCTCACTCACCCAGTCCAATCCCCTGTCCATCATCCATGAGGAACTCTGAGGCTCAGCAAAGGCAAGAGGCCAGCCACGCTGCACAGTATCTCTTCTGATTCGAGTCTGGTCTCTCCCTGAGACATCTACTGAGCTGCCCAGCCTCCCTGGGCCCTCAGGCCCCCAAGGCTTCACCTGCCACATCCCCGGATTCATGCTAAGGCAGCTCAAGGAGAAGCACCAGGCCAAAGCACGTTTAATTTTAATTTAGGAATCGGTTAAGGCTGCAGGCCTGCTCAGCTCCGGGCTGTCAATCAGCCTTCCTCAAGGCTGCATCAATTAGTTTAAAAATATTGAATGTAATTTTGCCTGACACAACATATTGCAGCTACTGCAAAATATAATTTATTTTAGAAGAAGAAATAATTAAACTAATTTGCATGTCAGTCAGCTGAACTGAGAAGCCAAGAGGGGAGGGCCGTGGAGGACCTAGCCCCTGCAGGGGACACCTACCACTGGCCATTGTGTGAGGTCAGCTTGGGCCTGGGTCTGAGCAGTGGCTGCCATGGGGTAGACCAACATCCAGGCAGCAGGAGGGCCCACTGACATTGTGTACTGGCCAAATGCTGAACTTGGAGTTGGGAGGCTTAGGATTCAACCCCAGCTTGACCACTGACTCACCTAGGGCTTTGGAAAAAGTCCTGCCCCTCTCCTGGGCATCAGCGTCCTCACCTACAAAATGGGTTTAACGGTACCTCCTCTGAGGGTTGTTTTGAGGACTAAATGAAGTCATGGTAAAGAAAGGGTGTTATAAGCTGGAAAGTCCTGCACAGAGGTCAAGATGATCCTTGTTTTATACTAGAAACATTTGAGGTGGTAAAAAATATGATTATTTTCAATTATTATAAATGATACTAATTGTAATTGGGAGGGGTTTGGGATAAATCAGTCAGGTTGAACTCTCTCTCCTGCCAGTCACCCTAGGGCAGTGGGTGCAAACCTTGCTAAGTTTAGGTTACTCTGGGGAGCACACACCTGTAATAAGGAGTGTTGCTTGAACCCAGGAGTTCAAGGCCAGCCTGGACAACATACTGAGACCCCTGTCTCAAAAATAAAAATTTAAGAACCAAGCCTTGGGAACCAGTACTTTTTAAAAGCTTCCCCGGTGATTCTAATGTACAGCCAGGCCAGGTACCCACTGCCCCGATGTCAATGTCAATGGCACTGGATGTCGACCAGGGGTCAGCCCATAAGCTCTGGGATTCCAGGCCAGCCCCAAATTCGGGGGTCCCTAGGATGAACTCTGCAGGTAGCAACTTTGATGATTTAGAGATACGCATCTTCAGTGCTCACTCAGCTGCCCACCTCTTAGATCTGAGACCCTCATTCATGCCAGAGGGGTCAGGGCTTTCCTAAGAGGTGATGTGTAGCATATTAAAAGTGAAGGTAGCAGAGGCCCAGCATCACCCAATACAAAGGCGCAATAAACAGGGCTCTTCTGGCAGTGGGCCCAGCACCTCAGGAAAGCGATTGCCCACTTATCAGGCCACCTGCCTGGGATCTTGTGTCTCCCTCCAGGCCCTGCAGCCCTCGCCACCCTCCGCGGCAGGGGAGGGCACCCGGCAAGGGCACTCAGGCCCTGGCCACCCCTACCCTTCCTCAGCCTTCTGCTGGGAGAGAGGCACCATTTCCTGGCTGTGGGCCTCACCCTCCCCTCCTCCCAAAAGCACCCAGCACCGGCAAAGCACTCTCCGTCTGTCTGTTGAGGCAATGCACTCTTAAAAATAACGGTTCACCCGGCATTCCCAGTCACGACTCCCATCTCTCACCCCCGGAAAAGCCCCCTCTAATCGCTGGAGCGGCAGATCTGGGTGAGCTGAGAAGATAGTGCGCCCCGGGCTAAGGGGAGCTCCAGAGAGAGTCGGGGTCTGAGTTAATTAAGGTTTCACCCCTCCTTTTCCTGACCCCCAGGAGGCAGCCGCACCTGCCTTCCTATCTTCGTTCCTCTCCTTATCAACATACCAGCAGCTGCAGTCGACATCCAGCGGGCCCTGAGTTCAGAGGAGGCGGCAGCCAACCAGTCCCACTCCCCGCAAAACTCACCGGGGTGCCTGACTGCCTGGAAGCTTCCAGGCTGCCCCCAAGATAACTCCCTGCCAGCCCAGCCAGAGAGTCCCGTCATTCAACTCACTGCCTGGAAGCAGGCTGTAGTGTTCTCCCCCGGGGGCTGTTCCTGAGGTCACTGGCGGGTGGAACATGTCAGCAATGACACATGGCTAAAAGATAGCAGAGGATGGAGCACCAAAGAGCATTCCGGGGTCCTGGACAGGGTGGGGGGGAGACCAGAAAGAGCCAGTATCCAGGGTGCTGCGCAGAGAGGACAGGCAGGGATGAGTTATTCCATATCCTAGAGTCATTCAACACCATTGCCAACAGAACCCTTTGAGAATGTCTGTTTATTTACAAATATTTGGATAGCATTTGCTATGTGTTGTCAATGTGGTTTTAAGTGCTTTACAGATGTTAACTCAATCTGACTCTTAACCAGCCTGTTACTAATAGACCCGTTTTGCAGCTGAGAAAGCTGAGGCACAGAGAGGTCAAATGACATAGCTCTGATCACACGGCTATAAAATGGCAGAGTTGGGATCAGAACCACCCGGCTCCAGAGTCCTTGCTCACAGTCACTATGCTCTGTTCATTTTCCAGATGTGGAAATTCAAGCCTCCTGCAGTCTTGATTCTTCCAGGCTTTGTTCATTTGTTCAACAAATATATCAGAGCCTACTCCGTACCATATCCCACAATGCTAAGGACTTAGAGATAAATACGACATGGACCTTGACCTCAGGGACATCCTAGTCGGGGGAGGGGTGGGGACATCATGGTTTTGCTGGCCAGGCTCCACTTCCACGGACCTGTCTGCCCTTTCAGGATTGGGTCTTGAGAGAGCAGAGGTTTCAGAGCACTGACCAATTCTTCTAACTTTCCTGTTTTAAGTTTCTCCTTTGCAATGTGGGGCTATCTATCATAACCACAGGATTTCTACAGGGATACCTGAAATATTGGATGCGTGCGTTCTAGGAGCATTCAAAGTACTCTGTGGTGAGGGGATGGAGATGGCAATGGTGGTGATGGTGTGGTTGGGGGGTGTTGTGGTGGTATTGGTGATTATGGTGATTACGGAGTAATGGTAATAAGAGCATGGATGGTGATGGGGCTTGTGGGGGTCGTGGCAGAAATGGTGATGGTGGTCGTGTGCAGGTAGTGATAGTGATGGTCTTAGTAACTGTGATGGTGTGGAGGGTCAGACTGGTGAATATGGTGCTGGTGGTGCTGATTCTAGTGGTGATAGCAGTGATGTTGATGATCTACTGGTGGTGATGGTAGCAGCCATGGTGATGGCAACAGAGTGTGGCGATAGCGATAGTCATGAGGGTAGTGATGGTGGTACTGAAGTTACATTGGGAGAGACAGTGACGATCATGCTAGTAATGGTAGTGGCAATGGCTTATTGGTGACAATGGTAATTGTAATTGTGTTGGTGATGGTACAGGTAGCAATGGTGGAAATGGTGATGTGATGGTGTTGGTGATGGTGTTGGTGAGGATGGTGGTGGTGGTGGTGATGGCAATGGTGGTGCTGATGGTGGTGGTGATGGTGATGATGGTGATGGTGTTAGTGATAGTGACGGTGTTGGTGGTGGTGGTGGTGGTGATGGTGATGGTGGTGATGGTGTTGGTGTTGGTGATGTGACAGTGATGGTGGTAGTGATGGTGATGGGGTGGTTGTGGTGGTAGTGGTGACAGTGATTGTGATTGTGGTGGTGATGGTGATGGTGGTGGTAGGGCCATAATGATGCCAGTGGTGCCAAGGCCAGTGGTAACAGTGGTGATGGTGATAGCCATGGTAGAAGTGATGGTTTTGGTAGTGATAATCCCCTTACACCCAGGTGTCCCCAGTCCTGGTCCTTGTACCAGCTTGGTCAACCCACAGATCTCTCAGTGTGACCCCACTGCCTAACTGTGTCCTGGTAGCAGGTAGGGGTTGTCCAGACTTCACATAATGCATCTCCCCCTGCTCTTGTGCTCTCCTTGCAGACAATCATGCCCAGCTATCCCGGGCATCCCTAAGGATCCGAATCCTGGACGTGAATGACAATCCCCCAGAACTGGCCACACCCTATGAGGCAGCTGTGTGTGAGGATGCCAAGCCAGGCCAGGTACCTGAGGGGCTGGAGGTGAGGGGTTGCTGCCAGGACCGGCCAGGGCCACTTCCACCTGGAGTGGTCTCAGCCTCACCATCAGCTCCCTGCTCCCCTCACCCTTCAGCTCATCCAGACCATCAGTGTTGTGGACAGAGACGAGCCCCAGGGCGGACACCGGTTCTACTTTCGCCTGGTGCCCGAAGCACCCAGCAACCCTCACTTCTCTCTGCTGGACATCCAAGGTAAGCCACCAAAAGGGCTCGCCCTGTTTCCATATGGGGGAATGGAGGCGCCCAGAGGGCCAGTGTGGGATCCAAGACCACCTGGGTCTTGGCCAAGCCAGAGCTGTTTTTGGTCCACTAGTCAAACCATGAACAAGCAGGGTGTGGGTGGGTAGAGTGAGGGGCACCCCAAGGGTAGTAAGTGGCAGATAGGACGATACAGATAGGCAGTGGATGAGGAGGGGTTGGGCCGGGGACCAGGATGGGAAGAGCCCCTGCCCTGAGTAAAGATTGAAGTAAGCCACATGCACACAGCCCACCCTACAGTTTTACTCCACCCGCACTTCTCATGGCCACCCTGCAAGGTGGCTTCCTGACCCCTCTCCCATTTTGCAGATGATAAAACTGAGACTCTAAGAGAAGAAAAGGACCTGCCTAGGGTCATACAGAGAGTGAGTGGTAGGGTGAGATTCAAGCCCACCCCTGTCTCAGGCCTCATGTGTTTCCCACCTTCACTCACTGCCTGGAAAGCAACTGTCCCACCCAGCCTGAGCTGAGTCCGTCGTATGATCTGCCCCACCCCCACAAGTTCCTCATGACATTGAAGTTTGAACCTTTAAGGAATGAGCTGAGGGGGAAAGGAAGGTCGATAGACTGGGAGTGAGGGACCCAGACTCAGCTGATGGTTCTCTGGGCAACCCTGGCATGTGTCTGCCCCTCTCTAAGCCTCAGTTTCATCATCTGTAAAATGGACCTCGGGTGGCTAGGTGGCGCAGGGAGATGTGGACTACCAAGGTGTGTTGTTGGTGCCTAGAATGCGACCATTCCAGTTATTTGGTGGGCATATGACTGAACGTCTGTTATCTGTTGAGACACAATGCTGATTGCCAGGCTCTGCTCTGGGCCTGGAAATGCAATGGCAAACAAGACAAAACCCCTGCCCTCATGGACTTTATATTCTAGTGGGGTGAGACAGAAACTGAACAACAAAAAAATATGTTGGGGATGAGGAGTTGCAGTGGATGGAGGGATAATGTGATCTCCAGACAAGTCTGGACTTGACTTTGTTTAACCCTGGGTGCCTGGAGCAGTGCCTGGCTCATGGTAGATGTTTGATACAATGTGTTAAATAAAACTGAAAAAATAAAGCAGGGTAAGAGGAGAAGTGTTTTAACTAGGGTGGTCAAGGAAGGCCTCTCTGAGGAAATCCATAGTGAGAAGGGATCTTAAAGGAAATGAGGGACAAAGAACCATTCCAGTGGGAGAAACAGCAAGTGCAAAGGCCCTGGGGTGGGAGCAGAGCTGGCATCTTCAAGGAACAGAGGAGACCTGCATGGTTGGAGCGAGTGAGAGACAGTTAGGAGGAGACGGAGTCAGAGAGGCACTAGGGGCTGGATCGTGTGGATTCCTTGTGGCCCTGGAACAGATCTTGGATCACTCCCCAAGTCCTTTACACATATACATGCTAATGAGAGAGGCCTTAGTGGCCTGTGAAGCCAGATCCATCTGTATTCCTGGGAGTTGTATTAAAGACATTGAACAAGGCCAGGCACAGTGGTTCATGCCTGTGACCCCAGCACTTTGGGAGGCTGAAGCTGGAGGATCGCTTGAGCCCAAGGGTTTGAGACCAGCCTGGGCAACATAGTGAGACCTCATCTCTACAAAAAAAAGTTTTTTAAATTAGCCAGGTGTGGTGGTGCGTGCCTGTAATCCCAACTACTTGGGAGGCTAAGGAGGAAGGATTGCTTGAGCCCAGGAGCTCGAGGCTATGGTGAGTGCAGTCGTGCCATTGCACTACAGCCTGGGCGACAGAGTGAGACTCTGATTCCATAAAATAAAAAATAAATAAGAATTTAAAAATATTTATTGAACAACCAGTGCAGCTCAGTTGGACACCAATCAGAAAGGACAATGACCAGAGCCTGGAACAGGACCCTGGAGCCCCTGAAACACCAGGCATTAACTCCTTAGTGGCTTGATTGTGTCAAAATTGGGAAAATGCCTTGGGGAGGCTCTTTAAGCCTTTTGGGGAGTATTTCAATAGTTTAGCAACCAGCACTGCCCTGCCTACTCATTATTCCAATGATATCCTGAGTCAGCCATAGGAAACACAGCTAGCCTTGATGCGACCTCACCAAGTTCACGAGTCTTTCCAACCCAGACTGCCTGAGGGTCTACCCCAACTGCTTCTGTTTGACTGGGGAAGGGGGGTGGGTGTCAGAGATGCCATCCGGCGTGACCACCTGGCCTAAGCTCCGGGGGACAGGACAGCAGCAGCTCACTGAGGTCAGAGCAGCCGCAGAAGGCCGCCTCCTCAGTCCCTCAGTCCCTACCCACTCTGCACCAAACCCCCTCCTCCTCACCGTATAAATATCCTAGGTGACAAACGGCCGCCCCAACCCATCTGTTTCTTTGTACAAATGTGTAGCCAGTTTGGAAACGTGATTTATAAATATTGCGTTTGCAGCCAGGGATTGACACTGATGTATGTCAAGCCAGATGGATGGATGCGGAGCTGGGCACAGATCCCACCTGGAAAGGGTGGGGCGGGGGTCTGTGGTGGTCGGCAGCCTGCCCAGCTGAAGCCAGCTGTAGCCCAGGAGGGCAGCTTGATGTGATCGGGGTGAAATCTGGGGAATCCCTTCTGTGGATGGAGGTGTGGCAGGGCCCAGCGCTCTCAGAACATATGGCTCCGTGGCCCGAGACAGCAACCCTGAGAGACAAACATCTCTGCTCTTGCTTGGCAATTTGAGGCTGCGCCAGAGCCAGCCACTCGTTCCTCGGATCGGTTTGCTTGTCAGTGCTTCCACAGTGACTATCACCTTGCACCTGAAGCACACGACGGCTTCCGGGGGCTCCTCCACACCCAGTCCTGTATTTTAACTCTAAGCTCCCTTGACTAGAGTGTAGGCCTAGCAAGGAGGGGCCCGTGTCTGTCTTGTTCACTGCTGTGTCCCCAGGGTCTTGACATATACAGGGTGCTCACTTCAGATTTGCTGTTGAATGAATGGGTGCTATGTCACTCGGTCAATTCTTTCCTTAAAACCCACCAACCGATGGCCTCCCATTGCCTTTAAGACAATGACCCCAAGTCCTTACCATGGTCTCCAAGGCTTTCCATGGCGAGCCCTGCCTCCCCCCAGCCTCATCTTGACTCATTCTCTTGCCCTTATCCCCCACCCATGAAGGACTGCTGTCCATCCCTTGAGTGCATCATGCGCCTTCCAACTTCAGCGCCTTTGCATGAGCTGTTTCTTGTCCCTGAACTCATCGTTCAGGGCTCAGGAATACCGCCACTTCTTCCAGGAAGCTCTTCTTGACCTCCCAGTCTGGGCCAGGTCTTGTGTTATGTGTCCTTCCCATATTTTTTCCTTCACAGTGTTCACCATGGTTTGTAATGATCAACTGTTGTGGATTTGATTAACATTTGCTTCTCGAGTAGAAACTGAGCTCTGATCCAGGACCATGATTGGTTTAGCTTGTTATTGTTTTCCCTCAATGACTAGCACAGAGCCTCGCACATAGCAGTTAATAAAGACTTGTGGGATGGATGGGAGGGAGGTGGGGAGGAAAGGAGAGAGAGGAAGGAAGAAAGGAGAAAGGGAGGGAGGAATCCAGACAAGCCACTCATCTCTGAGCCACAATTTGCACCTACATGAAATGGAGCTGATGCCACAGCCCTTGGTGGTTACAGGGGCTGAACATTGTGAAGTATCTGAAGTCTGCACCGAGTGGGATGCACAGGAGCAACCGGGTGCAGGCCCCACACTAATCCTGTGTTCCCCGTCTTGCCCTTGAGCCTCCTTTCTTCCCCAGTGGAAGGCAGACGCTTTCCCGGCTGGGGTCAGCGCACCCTTTGGCAGGAGGGCTAGAGTTCAAGCTGGAGTTGGAGGGACTGTCCCAGGACCACCAGTTAGTCCAAAAGTTGTGGTTCATTCAAGCATCGTTCTCCTCGGCTGGCTCAGCGCCAGGCCCCCACTGGCCGTGTGGTGCAGACAGGCACACACTAGCTTAACACAACGTGACAAGTGCCGTAACAGGACGGTGCATGGCACCTGCGTAGTCAGAGCAGGGAGGGGGAGCCATAAATCCTGCCTTCCCAGGGAAGCGCAGAAAGGAGGCCACAGAAAGGAGGTGACATTTAGCTGGAGCATGACGGATGAGGAATTTGCCCAGGCAAGAAGGTGAAGAGGGCGTTCCAGATAGCGGGAACTTTACGAGCAGAGGCAGAGCAGCCTGGGCAGGGAGCCCACAGGCAGTCCAGGGAGGGAAAATGGGACGGAGGCAAAAAACATCAGAACTGCCTGCCGGGCGTGGAGAATTTCTTTCTTTCTTTCTCTCATGTCCATAGTCCTTTTTTATTTTCTGTGGAGGACTTTTAGTAAAAAGGGCTCCTGTGAACCTCACAGCCACATGGCCAGGTGTCTCATCCCATTTTCCAGTTGAGGAAACTGAGGCTTAGAGAGGCTAAGTGGCTTGAGTGAGAGTCCACAGCCTTCTGACTTGAAATTAGGTCTTCTCACTCGTGTCACTCTCCTCTAACTAGACCACCTGCTATGAAGCTGAGCTGGAGACAAAACCTTGAGGCACCAGGGGTAAAATCTTTGTCTTTTTTGATATGTATATTTTATTTTAAAGATGTGAAGTACAATCTTTAAAGTAAAATATATGTATCAGGATTAGGTATACAAATGGACATCATACAGGTAAAGTTTGGGCCTCCCTTTGGTCCCCACTTTGCCTGGTTTGAGATCAGGTACCCTTATTGATGTTACGTGCCCCCATACACACACCCCGGCAGTATCCCACTACTGCCAATCCCTTTCTTATAGTATTTTGGTAAATGTTCAGGGTCCACTTATGGGTGAGAACATGTGGTACTCAGTTCTGTGTTTCTGTGATAGATCACTGAGTATTATAGACTCGGAATCCATCCAAGTTGCAGCAAAGTCCATATATTTGTCCTTCTTTATGGCTGCATAATATTCCATTGTGTATATGTACCACATTTTTTTTATCCAGTCCAGTTTCAATGGGCAGCATGTTTGGTCCCCTGTTTATGCTACTGTGAATAGTGCTGCAAGAAACATGCGTGTGCAGGTATCTTTTTTGTAGAATGATTTGAGTTCCTCCAGGTATGTTCCCAATAGGGAGATTTCTAGGTCTTTTAGAAATCGCCACATTGTTTTCCATAGATAATTTCTTTGCGCCGGGAACTATCCTAAGGGTTATGCACGAATGACACCCTTCAATCCTCACGCCTATGTGATGTTCTTTTTCTCAGTTTTCAGATGAGGGAACTGGGGCCCAAAGAGGCTCAGTGAGCTTCCAAGCTAGTAAATAAATGATAGACTCAGCATTATTTTCAAATTTCCTGATTTAATGGAAATTTTCAAACGTGTGTAAGAGCAGCTAGGCTAATATGATAGATGTAATGGCTAGAATGTGTCCATGGCCTTGTGGGCTGTCTTCAACTCATGGCCCATCTTGCTTCATCCTGTCTGCTGCCTCGATGTGCCCAAGGTCACAAGTCAGTCCTTTTGAGGGTTCCTTTTCTTGCATTGTGTCCACAATGAGAAAGGCTAGATCTGGGCACCACATCGGGGATGCTAGGGAAGGGGCTGGGTTAACTGGGGCCACAAGCTGGGGAAGGTACCCAGGCTGCCAGCGTCTCAGATCAGAGCCCAGCCTGAGAACTCTGAGGGCAGGGAGGACTGCAGAGCCCCCAGCAGGAGGACAGGACCCCTTTGGTGGAGTTGGCTGTGACCTGCAGGGCAGCAGCCAGCTGGGCTCTGAGCACCTCATGGCCCCGCATGTGCAGAACAGAGAGGGGCCATGAAAATGACAGAAGGTCAGGGGTGGCCTGACTCCCACAGGACAGGTGGAGGAGACAGAAAGGGTTGAATGAGTGGGGGCCACCTGTCACACACACCTGTGCTCCAAGCCAGCCACCCTTCCTCTGCGTCCTGCCTGGCTTTCCTGATGACAGGTGAATCGGTGCCATGAGTTCCATTTGTGTTTGGTCACTTTCCTCTCGGGCCACCTGTGTGAAAAGGAAAGATGTGGGCAAGGAGCCCTCGATGCTCTCGCCCCCTCACCAGGCCCCAAAGACTATGCCCCCAGGCCTCCAGGCTCAGCTTCTCGTCTAGAGCCTCCGAGCTGGCTCTATGACTCCAGACTGGCCATGGGGTATGAAGGTCAGAGAGATCCCGCAGCCAAAGACCGATGCCAGCCAGCGTTCCCAGTCCCCTCAGATGACCCAAGACATATCAGGGCCCAGCAAACCACAACCCAAGGATCACAGGACTCCTGGGGTCAGAATACACTGCGCAGCCATGATAGAATCTAGCACAAAAGCAGGCTGTTTAGATGAATGGAGGAAAAAATGACAAGCGGGAGACAGGACTTTGGCCCAGCCAGGGACAGAATCTTGGAATAGCTGGGGACAGGACCTTGGCATAGCTAAGGACAGAGTCTTAGAATAGCTGAAAACAGTATCTTGAGACAGCTGAGGACAGAATTGTAGGCTGTATGGCCAGGGACAGGATCTTCAGGCAGCTGGGGGCAGAAGTTGGGGACAGCTGGTAATGGAATTTGGGGAGATCGGAGAAGAGGCCCATGAGTCATTTGAGAGGCAGTCACTGGGCGTATGGAGACAAATCTCAAGGTGGAACTAGGAGGTGGCTGGCATGAGGGGGCCCTGGCCCCGAGTCCCACAGCTCCCTCTTCTCCCGGAGCAGACAACACAGCGGCCGTGCACACACAGCACGTGGGCTTCAACCGGCAGGAGCAGGACGTCTTCTTCCTGCCCATCCTGGTGGTGGACAGCGGGCCGCCCACACTGAGCAGCACGGGCACGCTCACCATCCGCATCTGCGGCTGTGACAGCTCCGGCGCCATCCAGTCCTGCAACACCACGGCCTTTGTCATGGCCACCTCCCTCAGCCCCGGCGCCCTCATCGCCCTCCTGGTCTGCGTCCTCATCCTGGTCGGTGAGTCCACCGAGAGTCATCCTCCCCTGCCCAGCCAGCCCCCATACTGGGGCCCTGGATTTCCTTCCCAGGCAGTCCCCAAGGAGACTCAGTTGCCCTCCCCACTCAGGAATGGTGGGCTAGCCTGAACAATCTCCAAGTTCCAACATGCATCCCCTACAAGAAGTCTCCTAAGTACAAGACAGCCCTGCCACCCACTTCAGACAGAGTTCACGCTGGCCCACCCTCTATACAGCCCAAATCTCTCCCCGAGTTTTAAAAATTCTCTCATGTCCATAGTCCTTTTTTATTTTCTATGGAGGACTTTTAGTAAAAAGGGCTCCTGTGAACCTCACAGCCACATGGCCAGGTGTCTCAACCCATTTTCCGGTTGGGGAAACTGAGGCTTAGAGAGGCTAAGTGGCTTGAGTGAGAGTCCACAGCCTTCTGACTTGAAGTTAGGTCTTCTCACTCGTGTCACTCTCCTCTAACTAGACCACCTGCTATGAAGCTGAGCTGGAGACAAAACCTTGGGGCACCAGGGGCAAAATCTACACTGGTTCAGTCCCACTAGAAGCCATCTGACTCCCAAAGTGTCCCCAGTGAAGAGGTCAAGTCTCAGGAGCCACACTGGATTCAAGTGGTCATGTGTCACCTGCCACAGCTGTAGCCAATAGTATAGGAAGATATCATTGCCCGAGCTGTGGGGTTGGGCCTCCTGGTGCAGCCAGAGCTGGGGCACTCAAGGGAGCTCCAGATTGCCGACACCAGCTCGGCCCCGCTCTCTAGGCGATGTTAGCTGCCCCCACTCCTCACCACCTACCGCTGGCATGGCCGCTGCCCACCCTCCGAGGACCTGCCCATGACCAGGCTGTGCCTCCTCAGGTCCCCACAGAGACCCTGGGCAGCCTCCTCCTAGTGGGGAGGCCCAGTCCCCCCTTCCCTCCCCACCCAGCCCATGGCTCAGAAACTCTTTTTCCAGAGGGTGCGCTTTACAGCGGTTTCATTTTCCGAGGCAGTGCAAACAAATTTCTGCCTAATTGCCCACAAACGAAGAAAGTGCACATCAGTGCTCTAAAGGTGATGGGCGGAATCACTGATCAAGCCTGGCACATCTGTCGCCTGCCGCCCGCGATTCCCGCCATCTGCTCCCGCGGGCATTCCCCTCTGCAGCTCCCGGCCCCAGCTCCAAAAGCCATCCATCCATCTTTCCCACTTCTCCCCTGACACCTTCCTTCCCTAGTCCCCAGCTCCCATCCTCTTCTCTGTCATAAGCCACCTTGTTAGGTGGTGAGCGGATCCCTGCCCCATGGCCCTAGCAGCTGGCTCTGGCCACTAACCTGACTGGAACTGTTTAGAGCAGCAAGAAGAACCCAATGCCCGGCACATGTTTGTGCATCCATCCATATATCCACCCACCCATCATCACTTATTCATATAGCC
>CAUYQG010268117.1:0-11953 GCA_963574415.1 Tarsius wallacei
ATAGTTCCAGCTACTTGGAAGGCTGAGGCGGAAGGATCGCCGGAGCCCAGCAGGTCGAGGCTGCGGTGGCCGGGAGCGGCCACTGCACTCCAGTCTGGGCGACAGAGTGAGACTCCAACTCAAAAAAAAAAAAAAAAGAAAGAACACCCTATTAAAAAACAGGCAGTAGATCTCAATAGACTTGTCTTCAAAGAAGATATACAGTTGTTCAATAAGCACATTAAAGCATGCTCAATATCATTAGCCATCAGGAAAAATGAAAGAATCCAAACCACAACGAGATACCACTTCACACTCACTAGAGGGTGACTATAAACAAAAACACAGCAAATAAGTTTTAGAAAGGATCAAGAAAAGTTGGAATCCTCATACACTGCTGGTGGGAATATAAAATAGTGCAGACTTTGGAAAAGTCTGGCAATTGCTCAAAAGGTTAAGCATAGAATTGCCATATTACTCAGCAATTCTCCTCCTAGGTATATATCTAAGCAATATTAAAAAACATATCCACACAAAAAGTTGTACATGGATGTTCATGGCAGCATTATTCATAATAACCAAGGGGTGGAGAAGTCCAAATGCCTGTAAACTGATGAATGAATAAACATCATGTGGCACATTTGTACAATGGAATTTTATTGGGCTATAAAAAGAACACGTAGTGAGTCATGCTACCACATGGATGAATCTTAAAACATTATGCTAAAAGAAACAAGCCAGTCATAAAAGACCACTTATTGTATAATTCCTTTGACATGAAATGTCCAGAATATGTAAACTAATAGAGACAAAGTCAGTTAATATTTGCTAGCACAGGGGGATTGGAGGTTTAGGGGGAATTACTAGTCATCTGTACAGGATTTCTTTATGAAGTGATAAAAATGTTCTAAAATTGGTTGTGGTGATGGCTGCACAATTTTGTTAATATACTAAAAATCTGTATACTTTAAATGAATGAATTGTAGAGTATATGAGTTATATCACAATAAAGCCATCACTTTAGCTATATAAGGTATGCATACTTATATAAATATGAATATATGTTTACTATATATTTTATTCTCATAAAGTATATACATATACTTTTTATACTGAAAAAATTGATGAATAGTAAATACAGAAAAAAATGTACCCTAAGCATTTTCAGAATGCTTGCTATATAGTGACATGGACATAAAGCCCAAGGTCCCTGCCTCTTCCTGCCCCTGGGAGTTTATAATTTCGTGGGTAGATTCATGACTTTCTGTGGAAGCTGTGAGCAAAGCTATATCCAACAGAGAGACCAATGGCTGATGTTCCCTGACAGACCTCAGTTAAATGTCCCCAGTTAAAGGTGAGACAGGATTGGATGCGGTGGTTCACACTTATAATTTCAGCACTTTGGGAGGCAGAGGCAGGAGAATTGCTTGAACCCAGGAGTTCAAGGCTAGCCTGGGCAACATAGTGAGACCTCATCTCTACAACAATAACAACAACAACAACAACAACAAAAATTAGCCAGGTGTGGTGGTGTGCACACATAGACCCAGTTACTCAAAGGGCAGAAGCAGAAGGATCACCTGAACCCAGAAGGTCAAGGCTTCTATGATTGTACCACTGCACTCCAGCCTGGCCAACAGAGAGAGATGCCGACTCAAAAAATAAAAATAAAAAAAGGTGAGTCAAATGCAGTATTCACTTTGTGGTGTCTTACTTCCCTGCATCTCTCTTTCATCTCTAAAATGTTAAAATATTTAAGATGCCTAAACTCAAAGTAAATGTAACAAATAAAACTAAAAATCAATGGTGAAATCTATGGGGTCTCAGCAGGTAGACAATAGGTATAATTTTTGGAAAAGAAGAACTTTATTCTAGCTTTTTTCTTCACAGCCGAAGGCCTTCAGCCCCTTTCAGTCAATGAATGACTTTAAGCATTGAATTTGTTGGCAGTAGAAGAAATTATTTAGTGTGTGTTCAACATTTAGATTAAGATTAAAAACAAATGTAACATACTTGAACCCTGATCATTTCTTTCTTTTTTTTTTTTTTGCGCACCTTATTTATTTATTTATTTTTCTTTTAAAAATTAAAGACAATTCAGGAACCCTGATCATTTCATTCACGTTGTGGTACCATGCGCTGAGCACTGTGTTTGAGTTTCAGATACACCAGTATCTTAAGAACATCCACTTCGGTGAGGAAACACATTATGGGAGTAATTGTGAGGGGAAAAATATTAGATGCTATGGGAACTGTTAACCCTTGGAAACAAAACATTTATGTGAGGAGATGAATTTTATGCTGAAAACTGAAGGCTGGGTATATACCCAGATGATGGGGTGAGGGTGGTTACAGGTATGGTCAAGATGGCGGTGGCTGCAGAAGACAATGTGGCAGGCTGGGCAAGAGCATGTGAGAAAGTCTCAGTGGAGGGAAGTCTAGCAGAAAGAAGCTCTGATGGCTGAGCGTGAGGACTGAGGAGACAGGGTATGAGAGGAGATTGGTGAATTAGAAGGGGACAGGACAGGCATGGCCTTGAAGGCAGGTGGGAAGCTCAGGCTTTTGTTGTAGGGTCAATGGGGAACCAATGAAAGTTTTAAGCAGTGGGGAGCTGTGATCAGATCTTTAAAGAGATCCTCATGGCTGCTGTATGAAAAACTTTTCAAATCTGCATGTCATAACAGAAATTTTTTTTTAAAAAATTCAATTACATGTGTTCACTTCAGAATTTTCTTAATTTTCAAAACTCAGATGAAGCTTGAAACTTCTCTGTAAGAAATGGGAAGTAAAATGCCACATTCAACTGTTTCTATTGAATCACTGGGTTATTCAGGGACAAAGTGTAGAAAGTTTGTTTTTTAGCGATGCTTTTCCTCATTCCAAACATTTGAATTTTGAAATCCAATAAAAACATGAACAAAGACACTTTTTAAATTTCTAGAACAAGTGTCATAAAAGCAAACAAATGGAGTACCAAAGAAATTATTTGAGGCCCAGTGAGTGGGGTGAGCAGTGGATGGCAGTTTGTGGGTGTTGGTATGCTGAAAATTCTAGCACTTCTCTGTTGAGTTTGAAAGAAATTCGGCAGCACCTCAATCCTAAACCCTAGAGGATGTGTGACAACACCCCCAAAATCACCAACTCTAGGCAAAAGAAAAATTAGATTAGTGTCAGAAAAAGACATTAATTTTGCTAAGTGGTTGAAAGATTTTTTTTTCTTAATTCTAGTCTTTAACAAGTACTTATTGACATTCTATTTTGTGTAAGGAATGGTATCTCAGTACATATATATCTCAGTACCTAGTACCTTTATCTATATACAAGAGAGGGTCCCCCCAAAAAAGGCTGAATTTTTTTTGGAGAGTGGGTCCCCTGTAGTACAAGTTTCCCTTGCTAGGTAGGTGTTCTAGGAACCCACCTGTATCAGTATATTAGCTAGCATTGTTGTGAGGGGCTGTGTTCAGCTTCAGTGATTTCTTTTTGGAAATTCTTTCAAAGTGTCCATTTCATGATGGGTGATTTATAAACTCACCTGCCCACACCTCGCTGCGTATTCAGCAGTTTTTGACTAAAAATGGCATGATGCGGGTGCCCCACCTTCCCTAGTCACCCAATCTTGCCCCAAGTGACTAGTTTTTGTTTCCTTGGGTGAAAAAAGTTCTCAAAGGGAAACGTTTTGCTGCTATGGAAGAAGTGAAACAAAAAACAGCAGCAGCACTAAAAGGCATCAAAATTGGCACATTCCAAAACTATTTTGAGCAGTGAAAAAAGCATCTCTATAGGTGTATTGCATCAAGCAGAGAGTACTTGGGAGAGGACTGAAGTTTAAACATGTAAGAATAAATACACAATTTTTTATAAATTTTGGGGTGTTTTGGTCCCTCCTTGTATATTGATGAGGCGAAACAGCCATCCGTAGAAAGTCCATTTTTTCCATGCAAGTCACTTTTTATTCCAGAAGGGTTCCACAATTTATTTTGTTTATTATTATTGTTATTACTATTATTATTATTTTGAGTCAGGGTCTCACTCTGTTGCCCAGACTGGAATGCAGTGACATTATCGTGGCTCTTGACCTCCCGGGCTCAGGCTATCCTTCCTTCTCAGCCTCCCAAGTAGATGGGACTGTAAGCACATAACATCAATCCCACCTAATTTTTTGATCTTTTGAAGAGACGAGGTCTCACTATGTTGCCCAGGCTGGTCTTGAACTCCTGGGCTCAAGCAATCTTCCTGCTTTGGCCTTCCAAAGTGCTGGGATTACAGACATGAACCACCATTTCTTGCCCCACAATTTATTTTGAAGACTTGATAGAAGAGATCTCATCTTATTGCTCCAAACAAAATAATATTCTTTCTAAGTTATTTATATAACAATTAGTCTGCAATTACAATAATTATTGTTTTCAGAAATAAAAGTTTGGGCATATAGTGTGAAAAGTATATTCACAAGACAATAGAAGAAAATATTTGAAATCACAGCTGCCCATGGAAATTTTAGGACGCATTGTCAGTTATCTGTATCACTGCATTCCCTAGGTTTCAACATTATAAGTATTATAAAAGGACTCTATTGTGATTCGCTAAAGGCAGAGGTGACTCTGAGACATACCACTTTGATACTCATCAACATGATACTCATCAATCATTGATAAGCTTCCTGCACTTATGAAATCACACAGCTCATGCTATATGTGGAAACAGACTGATTTTCACCTTTTATTATGATTTATATCATTATTCGCATTGCACTGCAGTCTCTTTGGGGAGGGTTGGTTACCATTAGCGTTTGCTGTCAGTCAAAGTTTGTTCCTTTCCTTACTTACCCTTTTCTCATGTCTGAACGACAGTAAAAGAACAAGACAAGAATAGAAGTCTTAATATTTTTTTAAAAATCACAGAATATATGAACTTTAACCAATGCTATGATCATTCACTTCTTTTTAAAATAAGATATAAAATTAGAACTGACAAATGCCAATAAAATTCAGTCATTTGTATCTTTTTCTCACATAAAGAAAAGTCGGAAAATTAGTTGAAATGGAAAATGACTCTTAAGGCTTAATGCAGAATAATTCTTTAACGTAATGACTAAGACTGAACATTTATTCAAGACATTCACTTAGTTCAAAGCATCCACTTAGCTTACAACCTTATTTTAATAATATGGGGCCTCAATATCTTCCTGCCTTGCAGGATTTTTCTTTTCAAATGGGTATTCATTTTAAAAGAAATTGTGGATTTAGAAGCAGATTAGGATGTTGATGCTAATTCCTTTTTTCTAGAGGCTTAGACTTTCATATTTAGAAAAGTCATTTATTTTTTTCAATAGTGAACACTTAGCAGATATTTATTAGGTGCCAGGCATGGCCTTAGATTCTGAAGTAAAAAGATATGAAGTCATGGTTTTCCTATTTGGAGGCACTTACCTTTTAGTGGGGAAAGTAGACTTGTTTAAAAAAGGCAACATGTGGAAAGTGTCAAACAGATAATGAAAGTAGCGTAGGAGCCCTGAAGACAATGTCACTGACGAAATGACACTTACTGGAAAAAAGGGGAGGGGAGTGGATGGTAAGATGAAGGAGAGGGGTCGGGCTCGATGGCTCAGCCTGTAATCCCGCGCCTTGGGAGGCTGAGGTGAGTGGATTGCCTGAGCCCGCGGGTTCGAGACCCGCCTGGGCAAGCGAGACCTCATCTCTACAATAAATCAAAAAATCAGCCGGGTGTGGTAGCGCGCGCCTGTAATTCCAGCTACTTGGAAGGCTGAGGCGGAAGGATCGCCAGAGCCCAGCAGGTCGAGGCTGCGGTGGCTGGGAGTGGCCACTGCACTCCAGTCTGGGCAACTGAGTGAGACTCCAACTCAAAAAAAAAAAAAAAAAAAAAAAAGATGAAGGAGAGGGAAAGGAGAAAAAAATAGCATGTATCAGGGTTTATAAAAAGGTCTGGTGTCTTGGGGAACATTGACCTGAGCATAGGGCTCATGGGATGAGTGCAAATGAACTCACGGTGCAAATTGTGCAAGATGATAATAAAAGGTCACAGTACCCCATCAAACTGTTCCAGATATTTGCTATTCATCTGCCTATCATTTATCTATGTATCTATCTATCATTATCTATCTAATCTATCATCTATCTACCTACCTATCCTTTAGCTAGCTGTCTGTCATCTATTAATCTATCCATCCCCTACCTTTCTCCTTAAACAGTATTGCATTATACACAACTAGTTTGCAACGTGTTTTTTCTTAATGCATCTTGAATACAATATAAATCAATAACAGAGATTGCTATGGTTTGAGTTTTGTCCCCTCTAAAATGCGCGTTGGAGCTTAATTTCCTGTATGGCAGTATTGAGAGGTGGGGCCTTTAGAGGAGGATTAGGCATGAGGGCTCTACCCTCATGAATGGATTAATCCATGCATGGTTCAATGGAATCATAGGTTAATGGGTTAATAGGTTACCAAAGAAGTGAGACTAGTGGTTTATAAAACCAAAAGAGACCTGAGCTACTATGATGAGCCCCTTGCTGTGTGATATCCTGTATCACCTCAGGACTTTGCAGACGGTCCCCACCAGCAAGAAGGTCTTCATCAGATGCAGCACCTAGACTTTGGACTTCTCAGCCTATATCACTGTAAGAAACAAATTTCTTTTCATTATAAATTACCTAGTTTCAGGTATTCTGTTATCAGTAACAGGAAATAGACTAGATCAGATTTATTTCATTGTTTTTAGCACCACATCCTGATATGAATATACCAGAATGTATTGAGTAATTTCTCTGTTGATGGACATTTAGAATCTGTTATTGCAAATCATGCTGCTTTGCACATCTTTATTCATCTTTTTGTGTAGCTTTAAGGGAATATATCTGTGGAATAGATTGATGGGCATAGAGTGTAGTCAAGTTTTGACTGATATCGTCAAATGGCCTTCAAAGAAGATTCATTCCCATTTAAGTTATATGAGAATGCTTGTTTTTTCAATTCTTTTCAACACCTTCCCCACTCTTTTTGTTCTCCATCAGAGTAGTACATATTTATTTTATGAAAATTGTATATGAGGTCTGACAATTAGGTTCATAAACCGTCCCAGAAAAAGTGCTATGTACCTCATTGCTGAATATCACTACAGTCACCTGCAAAGTACTCCCCTTGAAAAGTTATGCACCGATATCAGCACCTAGTTCACCCGTTAAAGCAATTTTGGAACTCTTTTTCTGAAATGGCCATCAGAGCTGTCATCATTATTTGTTGATGTCTGACAATTAAGTTTGTGAACTTGCTACCATGTGCTTATGTTGGCAGCACTGTACAAATAACTGTATTGGAACACCCTTCCTACTCACCTGATCTGGCCCCCCGTGACTTTTTTCTTTACCGGAAGATAAAAGAGAAATTGAAAGGAAGACATTTGATGACATTCAGGACATCAAGGGTAATACGACAGCTCTGATGGTTATTCCAGAAAAAGAGTTCCAAAATTGTTTTGATGGGTGGACTAGGCACTGGCATCAGTGCATAACTTCCCAAGGGGAGGACTTCAAAGGTGACTTTCGTGATATTCGGCAATGAGCTAGATAGCACTTTTTCTAGGATGAGTTCACAAACTTAATTGTCAGTTCCCATACACGTTATTATGGTTTCTGAGAAAAAATAAAAATAAAAACCCAGAAAAAGATCACCCCAAGTTCTGGACTGTACCCTTCATACTTTTCACTATGTAGGGGTCACCCTGTGTTTTGGTTGGGCCATAACCACGATAAACATACGGCTGGCAGATGGAACTGGGAGATTCCACTGTATTCCAAATTCCAGGTACCTATTTAGCTCTCTTGATGCAAGGGGGCTGCAGAAACTGCTAGGGAAAAATTCAAAGGGTTTTTGCAACTGTCATTCAGATACATCTCATGTGGCAGACTCTGGGGTATCTAAAACAAGTCAAATCAAAATGAGTGACTGAGGGTCTCTTGATAATGAGCCACTTGATGAAAGAAAGAATCTGGCATAAATATCCAGATGATGCAATAGGTTCTAAGGATTAGAGGGCAGCAATTAGTCTTGGGTACATAATGGTATTACGTGAAATTTCTGACCCCATCACTCTGGTGGAAGTACTCCCCAGGGACAAAATAGATAGGTGTGCAAACAATAGAGTGGTGTGCCTAAGCTCTGTGACATCTTTGCCCAGGCCACCCTGCTGTGGGACACTATCTCATCTCATCTACCCCTCCCCAACAAAGCATAGCCATAAAAGGGAGAACTCCTCTCTCTTATGCCAAATAGACTGACCAGCAGAAGAGGTATTATAAAAGTTGAATGCATCAGAGACTAGTGTGACCAAAAAGAGGAGTGTGTGTTCCAAAGCAGATGGCGTCGTTAACAGATCTTTGACACAGTTACCAGCAACCATGGTGAAGCCTCAACATGGCAAAGACCAGTAATGGTGACAAGAGCAAATGATACCTGCACTCATTTATGAGTCATGTGGCTCTAGTCAATGGACTCTCAAAAATACTTGGGTGTCTGGGGCAGAGGAAGTTCTGTTTCTTGGATTCTGTAACTGCATGGATAGATGGGTACTAAGTACTAGTTACAACCCTTTAGTGCTTTCTCATTGTTGCAGAATAAAATCCCAACAACCTTAATGGTTTTCAAAGATTTTTATGATCACGCCCCTCCTTATAGCCTCACATATTTGCTTGCAGTTCCATAAGTGAGACTTTTAGCCTTTGTGTCAACAGATCTCTTGCCCTGGTACATAAGCTTCTACATGTTCCCCTTCACTTGCCTGACTCTTCTCATTCTTCGGGACTCAGGTTACATATTATTTTCTGCAGAAAGAGTGACCATCCAGGGCTAGGTTAGTTGTCTTTCCTCTATTCTCTTGTGGTACTTTGTTCAAATTCCCATTATATAACACATTGTATTGTACTGTATAGCATGACTGTCTATCTCCATCACATAACCAGAAGAACCTTGAAGGCAGGGTCCACATCTTATTCATTGCTGCACGCCCATTGCCAACCACAGTGCCTACCACATAGTATACACTCAATATGTATTTTTCAAAAAGATGAATTAATGAGTGGACAACCTTATTAAACAAGATGTGGAATAAAAAGAAGAAATACAGATTTTGAGAGAAAGATGATGAGCTTACTTTGGAAGAAAGATGATGAGCCTACTTCTTAATTTACAGATCTGTGGGTATCTGAAAGTGTATACTTGATTTGGAAATATTGGCAAAGTTTGATGGAAAATTAAGACTGAAGATATACATTGGGAGTTATTAAAATTCTTTATTTTCTTTTCACTCACCTATTTCTTATTTTTTTAAAAAAACTTTTCTAATAATGGAAGATAGAAATATTTAAGAACACAGAAAAGTATACATATGGAGAGAATTATATTACTCTCCCTCACTGCCCTCAGCAAAGGCTAATCACTGATAATACATTTGGATATTTTCTTCTGGTTTCTCTCTCTCTCTCTCTCTCTCTCTCTCGCTCTTGCTCTCTCTCTTGCTCTCTCTTTCCCTCCTTCCCTCTCTCCCTCCCTCTTTTCTTCCTTCCCTCTGTATTTAATGCAAGTTGGTCATATGCTCAACAGTTCTTTATTCACTCAACATTACATTATAAGCAATTTTCCTTGCTTCTAAGTATTCTTTAAATACCTGATTTTTAACAACCTTAAAATGTTCTATTGCATGAATACATCATAATTATTTTAATAATCACCTTTATTGGGTATTTAGGTTGTTTTTGATTTTTTTGTTACCTCAGACAATGCTTTGATAAACATATTTCCTTGCACAAATCTTTGAGTCATTTTTTCCAAGAAAATTTGTACCAGTTTGACCCACTCTCCAGTGGTATTTGCTATGGTCTGAATGTTTGTGTCTCCCTAAAATTCATATGCTGAAATCCTATCCCCAAGGTAGTAGGAGGTGAGGCCTTCGGGAGGTGATCAGGTTGTGGGGCAGATCCCTCATGAATCAGATTAGTCCTCTTATGAAAGAGATACCCAGAAAGACCTTACTCCTTCTACTAGAGAACACAACAAGTAGGCACCATTTATGAACCAGAAAGTTGTCCCTCACCATACACCAAATACGTAGACCCCTTGATCTGGGGCTTGCCAGCCTTCTGAACTATGAGAAATGAGGCCCTGTTTAGAAGTCCCTAGTCTATGGTATGCTGTTTTAGCAGCCTGGATGGACAGAGAGAGCATTGGTAAATGCTTGCCTTACTGCACCTTTGCCAATTTTGAGAGTCTTATTTTTTACACTTTGTCAATTTGACAGATTGAAAAATGGCATTCAGTGATGTTTAAATTTGCTTTTGTTTGATTATTAATTAAAATAGACTTCTTTAGTATATTTGTTGTTCTATAGATCTATTTTATTCCCTTACTTCTTTGGTAGAACCAATTAAAAACATTTTTTTAAATTTTAAAGATGTGGAGTACAATTCAGGGTTACGTATACACAAATGTTTATTATGTAGGTACCCTTGTTGATAGGTGTGCCCCCCGCTTTCTCTGGCAGTTTCCCACTACTGCCAATCCTTTTCTTATAGTATTATGATAATTGTAGAACTGATGTTTCTTATTAATTAGTAATAACTAATTATGTATATATTCATTTTTTCACATTTACTACAAACATTTCCCCTAGTTTTATTCTTTATGCTTCTGTGATCTGTCCTCCCACTTGGAGAAGATTTACTGGAATTAAAAGATTTAAATAAAAGCTTGAGAAAGAAAGTCGTTGTTTGAAGAGTCTGAAATGGGAGACTATATTTTAATGAAGAAGGAATGACTAATTATCCAATCATAATTGAATATGTTTTAGGTTAAAATTTTCTTCATTTTGGAAAATACTTGTTCTACAAATGGCAGTTAGCCGTAAAGATTATAGTAATATGGATACCATATGCCTCTTTTGCCATTATTTTTAAATTTTTTTTATTATAAAGATGTGGGGTACAATCAGGGTTAGGTATACAAAAGTTGATTATGCAGGTACCCTTGTTGATGAGGTATGCCCCTCCATTGCCTAGCAGTTTCCCTCAACTGCTAATCCTACCCCCCCACAACAGTTTCATACTACTGCCAATCCCTTTCTTATAGTATTATGATAATTGTTCGAGGTCTGCTTATGAGTGAGAACATATGGTACTCTGTTCTTTGTTTCTGTGATAGATCACTGAGTATGATCCACTCTAAATCCATCCAAGTTGCTGTTAAGTCCATATGTTTGTCCTTCTTTATGGCTGCATAATATTCCATTGTGTATATGTACCACATTTTAAAAATCCAGTCCTGCTTCAATGGGCAGCATGGTTGGTTCCATGTTTTTGCTATTGTGAATAGAACTGCAACAAACGTGTGTGTACAGGTATCTTTTTTGTAGAATGATTTGACTTCTTCCGGGTATAATCCCAATAGGGGAATTGCTGGATCATGTGGTAGGTAAATTTCTAGTTCTTTCAGAAATCACTACATTGTCTTCCAAAGAGGTTGCACTAGTTTGCATTCCCACCAGCAGTGTAGAAGTGTTCCTTTTTCTCCACATTCTCGCCAGCATCTGTTGTTGTTTGTTTTATTAATAATGGCCATTCTTATTGGGGTTAGATTTGCATTTGTATAGATTGTGGTTTTAATTTGCATTTCTCTGATGATGAGTGAGGCTGAGCACTTTTTCATGTGTCTGTTGGCTGCCCATATATCTTCTTTTGAGAAGTGTCTATTCATGTCTTTTGCCCACTTTTTAATGGGGCTGTTTGCTTTTTTCCTTTTGGCACATTTGAGTTCCTTGTAGATCCTGAATGTTAGGCCTTTGTCAGACATACAGTTAGCAAATATTTTTTTCCCATTCTGTGGGCTGTCTCTCTGCTCTCTTGATGGTTTATTTTGCTTTGCAGAAGTTTTTAAGTTTAGTGAGGCTTTTGAGTTACTTGTGTTGTTCTC
>CAUYQG010268123.1:0-30306 GCA_963574415.1 Tarsius wallacei
CGAGTCTTGAACCTGTGAGCTCAGGCAATCTACTCACCTCGGCCTCCCAAAGCGCTGGGATTACAGGCTGAGCCACTGAGCCCAGCCTATTTATAGCTTTTTAAAAATACATTTTATTTTGTGTATTTAAGGTATACAATAAATCAAAAATTAGCCGCGCGTGTTAGCACACGTCTGTAGTTCCAGCTACTTGGAAGACGGAGGTGAAAGGATCGCCAGAGCCCAGTGGGTCGAGGCTGCGGTGGCCGAGAGTGTGCCACTGCACTCCAGTCTGGGCGACAAAGTGAGATTCCAACTCAAAAAAAAAAAAGCTATAAATATAAAAAATCCAGCATATAAGAAGAAAAAACTCATACTCTCTAGTACAAGAAATGGTAAATAATAATAATATATAATAATAAATTATTTTGCATTTAAAGAAACAGAAAAATATAACAGATAATGAAGTGAAAAAAATCATTCAAAACCTACCCAGATATTAGATGGGTGACATATTTTGACAGATGTTTAAGAGAAAATATTAGAAAAAGCAAACACTAACATCAGAAAAACAGAAAAGAATGTTTAAAAATGTATTGTATATGCATAACGTATTCAAATTTAATGAGGCATAGAAGTTATAATAAAGACCAAAATTGAACTCTTGGACATGAAAAAAAATTCTTAGATTAAAAATGTACTGAATATACAAACTGCTTAGACATTAGAAAAAAAAAGTTAGTAAACTTTAAAGAACAGTAATACAAACTATCAAAAATTAAACACAAAGATGTTAGAAAATTAAAACAAACAACTAAACAAAAAACATAACATTAGGGAGCTGGGAGAAAACTTCAAAGTTCCCCAAAAATGTATAATTGGAATCCTGACAGGAGAGGGACAGAAATAAGAAGGAGCAATAAGAAAAAATTTTCCAAATTTGATGGAAACTATAAACCCAAAGATTCAAGATGCTTTCTGAAGAAAACTATACCACAAAACATCAATTTTAAACTGATGTCATAAAAAGAAACTCATAAAAGCAATAAAAAACATGATAAATACATCAAAAACAGAATAAGGTTGACAGATTTCTCTGTGGAAAAAAATGCATGCAAGGAGACAGTGAAGCAATTTCTGTACTATAGTGTACTAAAAAAATTATCAAATTTGAATTCCATACTAAGCAAATATATTCTTCAAAGAAAAATGTGAAATAAAGACTTTTTTAAACAAAGATAAACAAATTAATCACTGGCGTGCTAACACTATAAAAACATTAAGCAAAGTCTTTCAGACAAAAAAAAAAAAAAATGTTACCAGATGGAAATATAGATCTACACACAAAAATGAAAAGTACCAGAAATGGTAACTATATGGGTAAACAAACAACACATTTTTATATTGTTTATGCCACATTAAAAGACAATTGACTGGTTGAAAGTAATAACAACAATGTAGAGTGGGGTTTTTAACAAACATAAAAATAAAATATATGACAACTATAGCAAAAAATCTGGGAGAGAAGAAATGGGAATATAATGCTGAGAACATCTCATACTGCAGAGGAAGAAATACAGTACCAAAGGAAGGTAGACTATAATAAGTTAAAGATGTATACTACAAGCCCTAAACAATCATGGGAATGACAAAACACATAGTTGTAACTGGTAAGCAACAAAGGAGATAATATAGAATAACAAGAAATAATAAATGAATGCAAAAAAAGGCAGAAGAAGGATAAACTACAAAGAACAAACATAAAACAAGCATCAACATGACAGACACAAAACTAATCATATCAAAATCAAATTAAACATAAATGATCTAACTACCAAAATTAAAGGCAAAGACTGTCATATTATCTGAAAAAGAAAGTGAAGAGTCTGACTTCTGGCCAAACACCTATGTGTGATCTTTCTGGTTCAACCACAGGTATTATAATTACAAAGACTTCACCTAGTAGGTCTCATGTGGAAACATTTCCCTCCATACCAGACTTGATGCACAGCCAGTGACTGCAGCATCTGAAGGCACTAGGAAGCAAAGACACAGGCACCTCTAGCTGGCCACGTTCTTACACATTCTATATGCCTAGCCCAGGCAACTCCATTAGGAAAACTTTTTATTGAGAGCCTTGGTCAAAGCTTTCTCCAGAAGCTTCTGCCAAGCTTCTGGCAGACAGAGAAAGGAAGGAAATCTTGAAGACATTGTTTTCCACATTGACCAGTACTTTTCTATTCTTAGCCAATCCCTTAGTCTTTCCCCCCATAAAATGGCAGAAACCTTTTGTTAAGTGTTCCATCAAAAGTGAAAAAATTCTCCCATCTGCACTGATACATCTAACCCTGACTGATGGGAAGTTCTGGTGGGAAAAATAGAAGATTGGGAAAACCAGAATGACCTCTTGCTTATATTACAGTAATAAATGAATAAAGACTGAATTGCTACTTTTATTGTGGCTTGTTATTTTAATGGACATCCCCAACACCTGGCAGCTGGGCTCTTTTCTTTTCTTTTTTTTTTTGAGTTGGAGTCTCACTCTGTCACCCAGGCTGGAGTGCAGTAGCACGCTCGCAGTCACCCCAGCCTCGACCTGCTGGGCTCTGGTGATTCTTCTGCTCAGTCTTCCAAGTAGCCAGAACTACAGGTGCGCACTACCATTCCTGGCTAATTTTTCGATTTATTGCAGAGACGAGGTCTCACCATGTTACCCAGGCTGGTCACAAACCCACAGGCTTAGGCAATCCTCTCGCCTCAGTCTCCCAAAGTGCTGAGATTACAGGCTTGAGCCACCACACCCGGCCTCGGCTCTTTAACAGCTCTTCACATAAAGACCAAACTAACATACTGTCAAGAAGTAACACACTTCAACTACAAAAGATACAAATCAATTAAAGGTAAAGGGTATACCATGCTAAAGGGGAAAAGATATATACTATACTACATGGCAAGTTATACACTATGCTAATGATAACAAAAATAAAGTGATAGAAAAATAAACAAAAGGCATCCAGATTAAAAAGGAAGAAGTAAAGCTGTCTCTATTCTAGAAAACATGATCTTATATATAGAAAATCCCATGAAGTTTGCAAAGAAAAACTATTAGAGCTAATAAATGAATCAGCAAGGTTAATGAACACAAGATCAATAAATAAAAAAAATCAATTGTATTTCTACATGCTAGGAATAAACAATCTGAAACTAAAACCAAGAAAGCAGTTCCACATAACATAGCACTAAAAAAAAAAATACTTGGAACAATTTAATAAAATAAGTGCAAGAATAATACACTGAAAAGTCTAAGATCATTGAAAGAAATTAAACACCTAGGTAAATGAAAAGACATCTTGCATTCATAGATTGGAAAACAATATTTTTTTAATTTTTTCTTTTTTTTCTTTTTAGAGACAAGGTCTTGCTCTGTCACTCAGGTTGAGTGTAATAGCATGATCATAGCTCACTATAATCTCAAACTTCTGGAATCAAGCAATTCTTCCACCTCGGCCTTCCAAGTAGCTAGGACAACAGGCATGAGCCACCAAGTACAGTTAACTTTTTGTAGGGACAGGAAGTCTTGCTATGTTGCCAAGGCTGGTCTCAAACTCCTGGCCTCAAATGATCTTCCCAACTTGGCCTTTCAAAGTGTTGAGATTGCAGGTATGAGCCACTGCACCAGGCCAGAAGACTTAATATTGATGTAGGATATAATACTCTCCAATTAATCTATAGATTTGATATAATCCCTATCAAAACTCCAAATGACAGAAGTTGACAAGTTGATTCTAAAATTCATAAGGAATTGCAAAGGCCCTATAATAACCAAAACAACTTTGGAAAAGAAAAACAAAGTTGGGAGACTAATATTACCTAATTTCAAGACTTAATACAAATCTACAATGATCAACACAATGTGGTACTGGAGGAAAGACAAATAGATCAAAGAAAAAGAATGAAAATCAAAAAATAGGCCCCCATATACATGGATAACCAATTTTAAGCAAAGTTGCAATGGCAATTCAGTAAAGAAAGGACAGTCTTTTCAACAAATGGTGCTGGAATAGTTAGATGTTAAAACAGTTTTTTGATCTATACTTTGAGCAATAAACAAAAATGAACTCTCAAAATGGATCATGGTTTTAATGCTAAATGTACACTGGAAAATTTTGCTAGAAAAGGTAGGAGAAAAACTCTGTGGCCAGGATTTCTTAGCTATGATACCAAAAGCACAATAAGAACAAATTGATTTTAAAAAATGTTTTAAATATGTTCTTTAAGAGACACAAGTAAGAGAATGAAAAGACAGGGCACAAATGGGAGAAAATCTTTGCAAGGCATATATTCAATAAAGGACCAGAATCCTGAATATATAAGGAAACTCTCAAAACTCAATAAAAGGAAAAATAACTCAATTTTTAAAACAGGCAAAGAGACATATGGATGGCAAATGAACATATGAAAGGATGCTCAGCATTATCACTCATTAGAGAAATGCAATCAAAACCAAAATTGGATACCAGTACGTACCTATTCAAATAGCTAAACTTTAAAACATTGATCACAACAAATGTTGATGAGGCTGTAGAGCAACTGCAACTCTCCCACAAGACAGATTAGAAAGTAAAATGATTCAAATACTTTGGAACACAGCTTGGCAGTTTTAAAAAAGTGAACCATCCACCTAGCACATGATCTTGCCATTCCATCCTTAGGTATTTATCCAAGAGAAATGAAAGTACATGTTCACACAAAGACGTGTACACGAACGTTCAAAGCAAACTTATTTGTAAAAGTCAAAACTCAAAATAACCCAAATGTCCATCAACAGAGGAGTGGATGAATAAAGTGTGAAAAATCTGTGCAATTAAATACTATCCAGCAGGTAAAAAGAAATAAACTATGGATGAATCGCAAAAAAACTATGCTGAGTGAAAGAAGCCAAACAAACAAAGGAATCTCACACTGTGTGATTCATTTACACAAAACTCTAGGAAATTAAAAGTAATATAAGAGGGGACAGAAAATAGATTAGTGGTAGCCGTGACGAGGGAGTGGGAGTATAGGGAGGAGGGAATTTTAAAGGAATCAGAGAAAATGTTTAGGGGTAACAGGTATGTTCATATCTTGATTGTAAAGATGGTCTCAAGGTTATATATACATATCAAAATTTATCAAACTGTACTTACACTTTAAGTATGTGCAGTTTATTTATGATTTATAGACAATTATAACTCAATAAAGTTGTCAGAAAAAGAAAAAGAACAATACTTTTTAAAAATCATATCCAAATATCAATTAATTTTGTTTATTACTCACTTCCGACCGGTGTGCCTAGTCAATCTAACCATCAGCCTGCGTGCCTCTTCTGCGCTAGACTGAGTGTTTTTAACAAATGAAATTGGTTTCTCAAGTCCATGTTTTTCCAAAAGCTCTGACACACTATAAAGTGAAAACAGAATTATGTAGTCTTGTTACCAAACAAAAAGAGTCTGATAATCTTAAGCATAAAGGTAGAACTTCAATGCTCAGTATTTTTTTTTAAAGTACCATACAGAATGTCCCAATTTTACATATAACATTCTCAGCAAGAAAAAAATTAATAATTACATAACAAATCTTATTTTTCTCAATGACTTTTATTAGAACGTACTTGGGCTAAGAAAGCATGACATATCTATACCTCAAAATCTTTTTTGCAACTTCCCTGTAATCTAAAGGCATCATGTCAGTAAAATAAGCCAAATCAATATTTTCAGTACAAATTTAACACTTAACAATCTTATTGAGTATTTTGTTAAAGACAAGCCTGCTAGAACAGCAATAAATGAAGAATTTTAGAATTGGAAGACGCCATAAAAGATCATAGGATTCAATCTCCATCAAGAATTCATTCTATAAACAGATAAGACATGTCACAAATTCTCTGGGTCTCATAGGAATCTTCTTGAGGTATCCCATTCCATATCATCATTGTATATATACCTGGTCTGACTCACAAAATCTCACATTTATTAACTGAGTGCTACTGGGCTGAATAGAGGGACTGGACTGAATAAAATTCAATAATTCTTCACAAAGATAGGTTTCATGGGTCAGGTCACCTGGCATTAATGTACACTAAAGCATTTATCAAGTATTTGGGGCTATTTAGAAAAACAGGAATAAAAAGTTCTTATTGTGAAAGGTCAGTAAATTAAGCTGAACCATGAAAGACCTAAGCATCATCTAGAAACCTGTGGGGTGTTGCCGTTTCTTTGGGGTACTGATAATATAATGTAACTATTAGGACCATCTATAGTACAACCACGAACATGCGGTAAAATAAATAATGTTTATTTCACTGAATCTCTTTGAGCTACCTCTTCTCAGTTTTATTAGGGAAACTATGAAGACTGATAAGGAATGAATCTATATTGACTGAACCCACCAAGCATGAGTCAAACTGCACAGAATTTTTCAGGGAGGATGGGGGGAGGAGAGGCACAAGCAAAGCTATAAGAGATTGATTCATATAAGATTGATTCAATTTTTCAAGAAATGCAACTGTATAGCTTTCAGAACACAGAGTAACAAGAATCAGGTTAAATAATAATAAATTTAGGCCTAGAGGAAACTAAACAGTTAATTAACATTAAACTGATTCATTATGGTACACAAAAACATTCTGTTCTTTTAAATGCAACTTGAAATATTGCTAAACCAAAATCTTTTCATTTGAATGAATAAAAGTTTCATTGCTGGACTCCAAATTATTATACTTCAATATATATACTATTAATATCATTACTAAAGTAATGCTATCAATTATAATTTCCATATTTATATATTAGAAATATAACTGTAGTATTCTTATAAAACTTTATTTTTTTAGTCGGGGTCTCACTCTGTGCCCAGGCTGGAGTGCAGTGGTATGATCACAGCTCATTGAGCCTCAATCTTCTGGGCTCATGCGATCCTTCTGCCTCAGGCTTCTAAGTAACTAGGACTACAGGTGCTTGCCACCAAGCCCAGCTAATTTTTTCTGACTTTTTGTAGAGATGAGTTCTTACTATGTTGTTCAGGCTGATCTCGAACTTCTAGGCTCAAGCAATCCTCCAACCTCAGCCTCCCAAGGTGCTGGGATTACACATGTGAGACACTGGGTCCAGCAAATTTTACTTTGAATATTTAAAAGTTACATGTTCATATTTATATAAACGTTAAAATAAATAGTAGTAAACAATATTAGATTTCCTAAATAGAAAATTAAGAACATTCCAATCCCTAAGAAAGACAGTTTAACATTTAATTTTGACAGTCAAAAATATTACTGCAGAGTTACATGAAGGCTCTAGTGCAGTTTGACATAATCCAAATAGTCAACCAAACGTATCGTGCTCTGAAAAGGAAAGTTGGTAGTATAGTAAACATTGTTTACTGGTCAAGAGGCAATAAATGCTGCAGAAACTAACATTTCTTATGTGCCTACTATGTGCCAGGCACTTTACATGATTAATTCTATAATACCATAAGTTAGATATTATAGCTAAGAAAACCCTAGGCTCAAAGATCACGCAGCAAGTGAGAAGCCAAAATTAGAACAAAGGTTTATGTCTTCAAAGACCATGTCCTTATTATTCTACCATTTTGCTATATTAAGGTAGCAGTGCATTTGTTATGGAAAAAGTTCACTCCCAAGCCAGTCAAACAAATATGAGGTCAAACTAGAAACAATGACTAACAAACAAACTTAAGGTCACCATTTCTTGGACAAGCTCCTTAATAAGCATAGAGTCAAAAAATTGTCATTTTTCTCACCTGAGAATTTGTTCCAGTTGGTCGACCATGTCATGAAGAGTTGTAGTCTTCTCTGTCTTATCACTAATGAATTTTTAAAAAAATTAAACAAATTTCAGTATTGGCTTTTAAAACAGAATATAAAACTCAATTAAGTGGGGGAAAAAGGAAAGATGTTTCTTATATGTAACAACATGTAACATATAACAATACTACACTGTCCTGGTAAAATTTCAGACTTATCTCCTGAATTGACTCCGCATATTTCATGGCTCAAGAGAATAAGATAAGAAATATCAGAGTCACAACAATATTATCTGTTACAGATTAGTCAGTTGTAAGCAAGTTATTTTCTAGAGTACTTTTGGTTCAGTTCTGCTTAAAGGTTAAAAAAAAGACAAACTATACATCAATTTTTTAAAGAAGAAGTAAAGGATAAAAGCCCTCTTTACCAGTTGAAAAAAATAAAACAGATTAAGAAGCAGCATTGCCTTGTTAGCTTTCTCCTAAACCTGTATACACAACCTAGGGAGCCCCACCCCCAGGAAGTTGCCATTAAAATTCTAAGTAATCAGGAGAGTTCTTCCATATCATCCCTCCGCATCAAGAGAATCACAGCCAATCCAATATTAAGGAACCAGGGAGGAGATCCATCAAATAGATAATCCCTAGCAGGTAGTAAACATAAAAAGCAAAACTTTTCTGAGGAAGCCAGTTAACAGAAGACTAGGAGAAACATTATCATAAGAAAGATCATAAACTAATAAAAATGCGGTACATTAAGTATGACATAACATATGTGCAAATAAACGCAGGGCTATTGCAGAAAAGCACAAAACTGCTATAAAGGCCCACTTCACCCTAGACAACTCTACTCTCCACTGAGAATCACTGAACCCAGCACTCTCAGGTGCCTTCTGAGCAATGCTCCATCTGAATTCCAGCAAGAGCTAGGATTTTATTAAGAATGTGCCCCAAGGACAATCTATGTTTGGATTTGGAAAATATATTTAAATGTCCTAACTTGAACATCAAAGCCTCATTATTTTTAAAACTATCAATCTGCCTAGTCTAAATATATTGACAATTATTCAGTGCAATTTACAAATATTACACTATTTTTTTTTTTTTTGAGTTGGAGTGTCACTCTGTCACCCAGACTGGAGTGCAGTGGCCGCTCCCGGCCACCGCAGACTTGACCTGCTGGGCTCCGGCGATCCTTCCACCTCAGCCTTCCGAGTAGCCGGAATTAGGTTTTGGACTAGAGTGATGAGTTTGGTACATTCTACTTAAAGTCCTTCAGAAGATCATTCATTGCAGCTAAATTCCCTTAACATATTCACTCAACAGTATTTTTTTAAATGACCATTTTACAACTCTATAATAAACATTTGTCATATATATTAAAAAATACAGAGTTCTTCCTCTGTGAACTGACATTCACAAACATAATGGCTAAAGATTTTTTCAGCTACATGGCACATGATGCCTAGGTAAGATGCACAAAAATGTAATTAGATTAAATAGGTGTCCATTTCTTAAACAGCAAAAATATGTATTTATAATTTACAGTTCGGTGGATACCAACTACTCTAACCACTGAAGCTAAACAACTAATCACTAGGAGACTACAAACTGACAAACTTGGCATGAAGAACAAAAAGAACCATAGAAAGTATTTTGAGCCCTATAATTTAATACTAAGCTAATGTATAATTGCAAGTTATTCAGAAAATTAGAAATATAAAATACAATCATTAAGAAATATATGGAACAACAAGAAAGTATCAAGTCATTCTTTGTGTTACATTTACAAAAAAGTTAGATCAGAAACCATTCATCTGAAGCCAAGGAAAGTCTTCGGCCATGTGTACATGAGAGGCATTTCTTAGCCTACACACTCTTCAAAAACTAATCTTCAAATATACTGATACCCTAACTGTAACATCTACATAAAAAAATGTTCTTTTAATTTATCATTCTATTGATACCATGACAATCTCCTAATGGTAGGCAAATTATTGTGTACATACTAATAGATAAGCTCTAATTAATATTTAGGCTATTTGAGCTCACTGAAAAACAGAGGCGAATTTTTTTTTTTAATTACACACATGAGCTGGAAGTTAATGGTTTGCCTAGTTGACTCAGGAACAAGAAATGTTATCGGGTAGAGAGAGGAGCCATAAGGTTTCCCTCCTGGCACATTAAGGCAGAAACTGCCCATCATTCCTGTTCTCAAGGAACAGCCTCAGCATCTTTTGCCACCTTCTGGACAAGAGCAATTCGACTACTGAAGCCCTGATAGCGTCTGGATTGAGGTTTTTAAATGATGGAAACATTTTGCTACAAAAATCTATTAATACACTCCCTTTTACCTGCCACCTGCTGCCTACTGACGCCTACAGTTCCCAAAGATATACATGCTATATTCTGCTGCTCTTTACTAAGGAAGTGAGGTAAGCTGTGGTCACACCTGTACAGATTTGAACAGTAAACAGATGCTGAGTCCATTCTGATTTACCATTCCCTACATGAAGGTTCCCAAGCCTAGACTGAGGAAGAGCAGTATTATGTACTACTCCAGTCCCCATTTAGCTTTATGTTAACATTAACAAGTCGAATGTTTCAATTCCTTCTTTGTGGTCAATTCCTTCTAAGAACCTTGATGAGGAGAGATGAATGACTGAGATCTACAAACTACCAACATTTCTGTAATGCAATATGTAGTCAGAATCTAAGATTACCACCTTCTCTCCACCCCAAAAATCAAAACAGACAAGACTGATAATCTAACTGTAGACTGTACTGTAATGAAAAGGCTGCGCTTGTCAAAAAAAGATAACATGAATCATAGAACTCTAGAAATAGAATTAAAAGCATTCCAATTAAATATGACAAATTGAACCTGAACATATATCTCTACTCTATTCCAAAATCCCACTTAAATCACAGTAAATTAAACAATAAAAATATAATGAAAGGAAGGAAAGAAGAAAGGAAAAAAATACTCCAAGAGAATTAGAGAAGAGATGGCAGCAGAGCTGAGATAAAAACAAAACACAGAAGATGTAAACTAAGTGGTAACAGACTCACCAATTAAAAAAAGAAATCTGCAATACAACTACAAGCAGAAGGGAAAGCCAATACATATGTATTTAAGTAAGAAAAGTCAAGTGATTGGAAACAACAGATATTTCGGAAAGCCAAGGCTATGCTAAAAGCAGGACTGCCTGGAGGTTTATAATAAGCAAAACTGGACACACGCGAACACACACACACACACACACCCCAGTCATCAACCTGTATCTCACACAGCCAGTCAATTCTCTCTCCCATAACTAGAAGAACAAAGGAACTTCATTCTCTGAATAGTACTCTGCACTCAGAACTACTAGATATCTGGAAATAGTAGAGAAAAGCTACCATACCAAACTAAGTAGAAGTGTACAAGGCACTCACGCCCCAATCCTCTTTCTTTTTCTTTTCTTTTCGTTTTTTTGTTTTTTTTTTTTTGAGTTGGAGTCTCACTCTGTCGCCCAGGATGGAGTGCAGTGGCGAGGACATACTCACAGCCACTGCAGCCTCGACCTGCTGGGCTCAGGTGATCCTTCCACCTCAGTCTTCCAAGTAGCTGGAACTACAGACATGTGCCACCATGCCCAGCTAATTTTTTTTTTCCTGATTTATTGTAGAGAAGAGGTCCTAACAGGTTGCCCATGCTGCTCTTGAACCCATGGGCTCAGGCAATCCTCTCACTTCAGCCTCCCAAAGTGCTGGGATTATAGGCGTGAGCCACCGCACCCGGCCTCCCAATTCTTTTTCAAGAATGCTGACCTCTAGACTTATTCAAACAGGAAGAAGATTAGAAGATTCCACATTAAGTAAACTAACTTAAAATAAAATGTATGAATGTACTTAGGACATTACCCATATAAATCCTCCCAATCATGTTATCATAAGTTTCAACAGAAAAAAAAAAACCTGCTCTCTAAAAATTCAAGTTTTCCAGTCAGCTTTCTAGTGCTTTGAACATAAATTAATAGTCAAGAACCAGCAGACATGAAGGAAAGGACCTAACGGTAGAGACACAAACAAACAGACTATGAAAAATCAGAAATCAGAGTCAGGTTGGGGACATTGAGAAAAACAAGCCTAGGATACTTTTTTAAGTGAATAAAAAAAAAGTTCCTGAAATTTAAATTAAAAAGCCAAAATAAATTTTAAAATTCAAAACATGAATTAAAAGATAAAACTGAAGAAATCTTCTAGATCATTTAACAAAAGACCAAAAGGTGAAAAATAAAATAAAAAGAGAAATGAACAAATACATAAACATATAAGAAGCACCATTAAATAACAAATTTAGAGCTCTAACATTTGAATAATAGGAGTTTGAGGGATGGAGGAAGGAACAAAGGAAGAAGGGAAAGAAGGGGGTACAAATAAGCTCATCAAGGAAAAAAATATATGAACATGCCCTAAAGGTCTGAAGGTTATGAATTTCCAGACTAGATCAGTCTGTTCAATGAAGAACATATTACCTTCAGACTCACAACAAAACACATTTTTATGCTATTTCATACCATCACAAATGAAGAGAAGATTTTTACGCTATTTCATAACTTTATAAGCGAAGATTTTGAAATCTAAAAAGGGAAAAAAATCCATATGAAGCACCATTACTCAGAATGACATTGAACTTCTCAACAATACTGGAAGGAAAGGACAAAAACAATACTTTCAAAATTCACAAGATAAGAATTATAAACCTACAATTCCATGTACAATCAAACTTCTCTACCAAGTATAAGGGAGCAATTATGATATTTTTCTGACATGCGACAGACTTTAAAAAATACCTCCCATGTAATCTTTGACAGGAAGCTATTTGAAATTGTGTTTCAACAAAACGATGAAAAAAGAAGATATGGAATCCAAAAAATACAATATACAGCACAGAAGAGAGGCAAACAAAGATCCCAGGATAACAGTTGTACAGCAGACATAGAGAACAACTCATTCACATCAATTCCAGGAAGGACAATTCAAAAGGAAGAGAAGAAGAGGAGAAAGAGAGAGAAAAGGAAAGGAAATGAAAGATTATTCAACATTTTTGACCACTAAAAGGATTTTTACAGCCTGTCACAAGTGCGAGGGTGATAAATGGAAACAAGGAATATAACGAAAAAAGGAATATGTATAATCCAGGAAAAACAGAAAGTTGTATAAAAAAGGAAACATAATCTGTGCAAGCAATATTCACAAAATTATAGTAGAAACACTGAAAAAAATGGCACAGAAGTAAGTATGGGAGGAGGAATAAGACTTCCAAAAAAGGAAGTTAATGATGATCTAAAAATACAAAATCAAAAAATAACAAAATGAGCACAATATTTTAAAGGAGGTGAGCAAAGACAATAAGAAAAAAATTATCTGTGAAAGTATTTGCTTTTGAAGACAGTTATGCATGGGCAGGGAAAGCAGGCAGCAAACAGTGGTTTATTACAAAACTTATAGTTCCCTGATTTTATGTTCATACATTATTTATATTTTAAAAATTAGACGATCATATACCTTTGGACTCCTTTACTTTAGAACAGCACCTCCCCAATCCCCTCAACAATTTGTTTTCTAGCAAATAGACTAGTTGATTTGTCCAACATTCTGTATTTGTCTTACTGCTTTCTTCATTGTGTTATTTAACTTGTCTTTCTATTCCGTGTACTAACCATAAACTAGAAGTTCAGCCTAAAGGATTGATTAGATTCAGGGGAAAAACAATTTTGGCAAGAATTTTTTTTTTTTTTTTTTTTTAAGAAAGCAGGGTTTATTGAGAGGACAGAAAAGCTCCCACAGTGGGAGGGGACACAAAGAAGTTGCCCAGAATTATTTCTATGATACCAGGTGCTTCATATTGTGTCATATCAGAAGGCACATAATGTCAGCTTGTCTGACTATGTGATACCATGTTTCATAACTTGGTTAAGATAATAGCAGTCAGACCTCAAAAGTAAATTTCACCTTTGAAATTAAAAAAAAAGTTGTTAGGGTAATACTTTGGTATTGTACAAATATCTTTTTCTCATTAATCTTTCACCTGATTTCAGTAGCATTAATGACTACATGAACAATTGTGCAAATGAGAAAATAGATGACCAAAGAAGTAAAGTGACTTGGCTGAAAGTCACAAAGGTTTAGAAACAGGCCATCTGATTTTTCACTGTGTTCTTTCACGTATTGTTCACTTCTCCAGATGTGAAATTTATCATATGTATTAGATTTAAAAGAAGGATTAATAGAATGATTGTTACCTAACTTTCAAAGACAAAATACAAAGTTGAGTTGCATAAACTAAGTAATCCCAAAGCTCATTATGTACATTTTCACTTAAACATAAAAGTTTAAAATTATGTATATTCACAAATCACTGCTTAAAGGAATTACAATAGGCAAGGGTCAAAAACAATTAACAGAATAAATACAAATACCCTATAAATATGACAAATGCTTAATTAAAAACACAATTTTAAATAAAGAGAAATCACTACCTATCCACTTCAAAAAGTGATTTTTGTGGTGGTGGTAGTAGCATTATTTTTGTTTTTCAATGAAAAATTAATTATCAGGCTGGGCTCGGTGGCTCAGCCTGTAATCTCAGTGCTTTGGGAGGCCGAGGTGACTGGATTGCCTGAGCCCCGGGGCTCGAGACCTGCCTGGGCAACTTGGCGAGATCTCATCTCTACAATAAATCAAAAATTAGCCGGGCGTGGTAGCGCGCGCCTGTAGTTCCAGCTACTTGGAAGGCTGAGGTGGAAGGATCATCGGAGCCCAGCAGGTCAAGGCTGCAGTGGCCAGGAGCGGCCACTGTACTCCAGTCTGGGTGACAGAGTGAGACTCCAACTCAAAAAAAAAAAAAGAAAAATTAATTATCAAGTTTAGTATAATTTAATTATAATTACAGTAGAACAAATTATAGAACACCCATATACTGGTAAACAACAAAAGTTTATTTCTAGGCAACAGAATTGCAGACACTTTTATTTTTTCTTCCTTTTTTTTTTTTTCATGTTCCCAAAATTCTCTATGATGAACATTTGGGGATACTTAACTGTTATAATAAAAAGACACAGTAAGATTGACAGTCTGTGGATTCTTACCCATATCCTCTTTCTGGCAGACATTCTAATATGTCATAGCAAAGAGAGAGTTGGTCATTGCGTTCACAGCTATAGATGCACTCTAGTGCTGTTGCCATCAGTTGGTCTTGATCAGGAATAATTTTTTGCTGCAGCTAGAGAAAATAAAACATGTTGTACTAATGTCAATAGATTTATAGTCAGTTTTTCCATATCCCAAGTACCACTGTCAACAGAATATTAAATAGCACAATTAATCAGCCATAGAAACAAATCTTGATTTTTCTAAGCTTACAGACTTTTTGGGTCTTTAATAATTTAAAATGAAATCACACTTTAATTACAGAATCAGCAGAAAAGATCATCTGTAACCTATAAGCTTTGCATCTGCTGAAAACAGATTCTTCAATTTATGACCTATTCAACATGAAGTAGATAGAATCGAAAAAGGCAATTCATTAAGAACATTTCTAATCCTAAAGCCAAATTCTATGTGCTTCAATTACAAAAATATATAAATTCCTTAACTAATATTCAAAGGTATTAGAACCCATTATTTTTGAGTATGCACTATATATTACTCATTTAACTACAGAGTACTGACATTTATTCAAAAGAAGTTCAATTGTAATGCAGTAATATGCAAAATACAAAACATATTCCATATTTTTGTTTTGTTTTGTTTTCCTCGAGTCAGAGTCCTCTGTCACCCAGCCTGGAGGGCAGGGTCATGGCTCACCTCAAACTCGTAGGCTCAGATAATTCTTCCACCTCAGTCTCCCGAGTAGCTGGGACTACAGGCACACATAAGCACACCCAGCTAACTTTTTTTTTTTTTTTTGAGACAAAGTCTTGCCATTTTGCCCAAGTTCTCAAACTCCTGGGCTCAAGCAATCCTCCTCCTTTGGCCTCCCAAAGGGTGAGATTACAGGTATGAGCCACTGCGCCTGGCAATATTCCACATTTCTGATGCAGAAAGGTGAATGGCTACTTCAGGTCACTTTCTATATAAGACATAAAATTTCCCATTTCAAACCACAGATTCCCATTCTTGGAATATTTTCTGGGATATAAAAACAACCATAGATGAGATGTTTTTCTCATCTATAAAACCAGCATATTAACACCTTCCCAAGAGGGTTGTTGTGAAGATTAAAGAAATTATTATATGTAGAATACTTATATTATTACCACCATAGAAACCAAAATAAGCATTTGAAACTATTTTCTTAGAGCTCTTTTCCATAACAAAATAAGTCTAAGGCAATTTCTGTATTAATGGTCTGCTGGTTGTCAAAATTTTAGCAGAAACTCACCAGTAAACACAAAACAGGAAAGTGATGGAGAGAAGCTACCAAATAAATGAAACCATTTTCTCAGTACAAAAATTGCATCAATGGATGTAAAAAAAAAAAAAAACACTGAGGTTACCAGGGAAGCAAAGTTTTCTAAAGCCTCTGAGTTAAAGGCTTTTACACACTTCTTCAAGGTATAGTTGACCCTCCATATCTGTAGGATTTACATCTCTGGATTCAATCAACCATGGATCAAAAATATTAAAGTACTGGGAGGATGTATATAGGTTATATGCAAACATAAATTTTATATCAGGGACAAATTTTGGTAGTCTGGAGATGGGAGTTTTAAAACCAATACCTGAGGACACTGAGGGACGATTGTATTAATTGTAAAAATTATTTACTAGACATTAACATTTGATAAAATGTTATCCAATATTGCAAAGTGACTAACTGGCGAAATAGGGACAGTTGAGAGCAATAAAAATAAATACTGTTAAACATGAATAAAGATAGCTAGCTTTTCCTGATTTCTTATTGTGTGCCAGGTACTGTTGCTAAGTGCTTTGCGGGCACTATTTCAAAAATCCCCATAACGACTCTACAAGATTATTATTAGAGCTATTCCCATTTTACATACAAGAAAAACTAAGGAACTAAGGTCAAATAATTTGTCCAGGGCTACAGAATCAACAAGTGGTAAAGCCAGGATTCAAATCCAGACAACCGCCTCCTGAGCCTAAACTAAGCAACACAGGCTCTCACAATCCTGCAGAGGTGTTTCACCTTCAGGAAGAATGGAAGAGACTGAGGAAAAATATGGCAATAAAAACCTCATATATCATAAGAAAACACCCCAGGAAGATGAAAACACTGAAACCAGATTCAGACAAGAAACAATTTAGGGAACCATCTGAAATAAAAGTCAAAGTTCTTGATGTCTTACTTATCTCCTGCTTCCTATCTTTCCCTCTCTAGACATTAAAGAGCCATTTTTAAGTTTAATGTCTTTGAGTCCATATTTGATCGTGTATGTTCAAGTCTTACGTTAAAATCCTTTAGTAGTCCTTCACTATGAAAGGTAAAAAATAAACCTTTAGTCTCCTGCTCAAGCTCCATGGTCTGGACCCATGAATCACTTACTCTTCTACACAAAGTTTTATTTCACCTAAATTAAATTACTTGCATTTTTCTGAACATGGTATTAATCTGAGTATGTCTCCTTGTTTTACTCTGCTTCTACCTGGAATACCTTCTCAAGAACTTAGTCTTGCCATGTCTAAAACTCCACTAATAATCTAGTTTTATCTCCATTTGAATTTGACTTCAATTGGACTTTCCAGATTTCTGTGATATCTGACATATGGTCAATAAATGCTAGTTCATTGAATAAGTCCTTACACTCCTCTCAAGACATAGATCCCACTTTCTCTCTGTATTCGTATGGTACTTTTTGTTCACTTCTTATGCCATTCAGCATATCTTTTTAAATAGAATCTATTGTTCACATGAATCATAATGTTCACATTTACAAGACACTTATTATTCTTTCCCTGTTAGATTCCCTACAAGATATCTAACTTCATACAGTGTAAGATACACTTCTTACTTTCATCATTCCTTCCCTAATATCTCAATGGTCACTATTAAACTATAATTTGCCCTTTCTCAAGTAAAAGAAAATAGCTCATCTACGACTTCCTAAGAAGTCAATGAAATCAGTCTTCCACACCAAGGGTGGCAGATTATCTTCCATACTGCACACTAAGGTAAAATGCAAAAGAATCATAATTTTAAGAAACAAAGTCTTAAAATTATGCATTACAGACAACTAGAAGAGAATGCAGATGATAAGACAGTATACCTGAAAAACCCAAGAGAATCAAGCAATAAAAGAAATCAGTGAAGTAGCAGGATACAAAATTAACATCTAAAATCAACAGCTTTCATATACACAAACAATAAACAGAGGAAATAAGGACAGAGGTTATACATAGAGAAAATCAAACACTTAGGATTAAATTTAACAAAAAAGAAAGTGCAATATCTCTAAGAGAAAAAAGAGCTTTTTTCTTTTTGAGTCGGATCTCACTCTGTCACGTAGGGTTAGGATGGCACAATCACAGCTCACTGCAGCCTAGACCTCCTGGGCTCGAGCGATCCACCTCAGCCTCCCAGCTAATTTTTTGTTGTTTGTTTTTTTGTAGAAACAAAATAATGCCTATAATGGTCTTGAACTCCTGGCCTCAAGCAATCCTCCCACCTCAGCCTCCCAAAGTGCTGGGATTACAGGTGTGAGCCATCACACCCAGCCTCTAAGAGGAAAGTTTTTAAACAATCCTGTAAAACATTTAAAAAGAGCTAAACAAATAGAACAGTAACCCCTATTCTTGGCAAATGTGACTGAAAACTATAAAGATACTGATATCCCTAAGTTAATTTATAAATTTAAAACAATCACAATAAAATACCAATAAGCTATAACAATAAGAAATCAGACAAGCTGATCCTAAAGTTCAGATAGAAAATCAAACAAGAAGGGGTTTTAAAAAAAGGGGGTGGGGAATCAACAAAGAAATTCCTTTTCAGACATTAAAACACATTATACAGGCTGGGCTCGGTGGTTCAGCCTGTAATCCCAGCACTTTGGGAGGTTGAGGTGAGTGGATTGCCTGAGCCCGCAGGTTCGAGACCCGCCTGGGCAACTTGGCAAGACCTCATCTCTATAATAAATAAAAAACTAGCCAGGTGTGGTAGCTTGTGCCTGTAATTCCGGCTACTAGGAAGGCTGAGGCGGAAGGATCACCGGAGCCCAGCAGGTCGAGGCTGCGGTGGACAGGAGCGTGCCACTGCACTCCAGTCTGGGTGACAGAGTGAGACTCAAACACACACACACAAAAAAAACATACTATACAATCTCTATCATTAAAAACACGCAGTACTGGTACACAAAAGACAGACCAGTAGAACAATATAGAAACTCTAAAAGTAATTTCCCAAACATAGATAAAAATTTAAATATATGATAAAAGTGGTATCTCCAATCACTAGGGTAAAGATAAACTTTTTTTCTTTCCTTAAGCACCCATGTTTACTCCTGGAAGAGATAAACTTTTAATACAAGGTGCTGGAATAATTAGGTAGTCATTAGGGAAAACATTAAATTAAATCTGTAACTCACATCATAAAAAATAAGCTACAAATAAATTAGGGATCTAAACATAGAAATAAAGCCATACAAGTACTAGATGAAAACATGTAAATTCTTCTTTAACCTTTGAGTAGCAAAAGGCTTTCCAAATCATTATTCCAAATGGACAATAAAAGATTGATCAATCTGACTGCACAAAAATGAAAATAAAAAATATAAATTCTGCATGACACAATACACAATAAACAAAATCAAAAGATAAATGACCAACTGGAAAAAATAGTAACAACATATACCATAAAGTGTCAGTTATACTAATATATAAGAATTTCTAAAAATTAAGGCACAAAGGACCAAAAACCATAGTGAAAAATGGGAAAAAGGAATACAAAATTCATGAAAAAATAGATAATGCCTATCTAACATATGAGAAAATGTTAAAATTCACTCATAATTAGAGAAGTGCAAATTGAAACAACACTAAAACACCATTTTTCACTATCACATTGGCAAAAAAAATTTAAATAGGACAACAAATTCTCTATGCATAGTTGTGAAGAAATAGGCATGCTCCTTCTTGGTTGGTGGAAATGCAAACTGAAACGACCCTTCTGAAGAGAAATTTAACAATACCAACACAATTCTTGCCTTTTAGACTGAGCAGTTTCCTTGGCTTATACCCTCAAGATACACCAATAATATTTTTCAAAAATAGTGAAAAATGGGAAAAAGAAAGGAATACAAAATTCATGAAAAAAGAGATAATGCCTACCTAACATATGAGAAAATGTTAAAATTCACTCATAATTAGAGAAGTGCAAATTGAAACAACACTAAAACACCATTTTTCACTATCACATTGGCAAAAAAATTTAAATAGGACAATAAATTCTCTATGCACAGTTGTGAAGAAACAGGCACATATGGACAAGGTTATTCATTGTAGCACTGTTTGCAATCACAAAATATTGGGATTAACATACATGTCTACACATGGAAGGCTAGTTAGATTAAATAATTGATTTTTTTTACTTTATTGGACTTAAGTTTTTTAAATAGATTTATATATGGCTAGTGGCTACCATATTGAACAGCACAACTCTAAGGGTACTTTCCAATTCCTGAGGAGCATGGACCAAGATAAGACATGCCAAAAATTGCAGCCAAGAGTTTAAGGTGCTAAATGGACGCTCAGCAGACAAACCTTGCTGGGATAGGAGTCCAGGCCCGGTCAAGGAGAAGAACCTAATAAGCATGCTTCTAATACAGATTGCTGAAGGACTACACTCTAGCAATAAGGGAAAACTGGAAACAGGACAGTCTTTTTGAAACTTGAAACCGTCAACCCCCAGTGAGATTAAAAAATGATCTTCACTATTAGCAGATAAAATGGCAAGAAGTATGGAGATTATCTGCAACTTGTATAACTGGCAAGGAAGTAATTTCTATATCAAAGAACTGCAAATTAAAATCACAAAGAGATAACTATGTACACAGTGGAATGAGTAAGATTTTAAAATGTGCAAATACCAAGTAAACAAGTACTGGCAAGGATGTGGAATAACAAAAATCCATATTCATTGCTAAAGGAAACAAATTTGGAAAAAATTTGGCATTATCTACCAATATTAATCACAACCATATCTTAGAACAACAAAATTTCATTCCTAGATTGGTAGTAATATATTCTCAAATGTATTCACATTAATACCCAGAGACACACAAAGAAATACTGCAGCATGATTCATAATAGCTAAAAGCTAGAAATAATTTAATGATAATTAATAGAATTAAATAGTGGACAAATTTTATTAATGGAATACAATTCAGCAATAAAAATGAAGAAACTATATCTAAACACAAATGAATCTCATAAAAGTAATACAGAATGAAACAATCTAAATACCAAAATATAATATTGTATAACGCCATTTTAAAAAGTTCAAAAGGAAAGCAAATCTACTCTCTTGTGTTAGAAGTCAGGTTAATGAAGACTTCTGGGGAGAAGGGCAAGGAGAGTGACTGACAGAAAGCACAAGTTGTGGAACCTCGTTGAATGCTGCTGAGTTCTTGACCTGCAGTGGCAATTATGTAGTTATTCTCCATGAAAAATGTCTATACTTGTACATTCTTTGTAGTTGTCTGTACATATGTCATGCTAGTTTTATACTGCTGCTGTGACAGATTACCTCAAACTTGGTGACAACACAAATCTATTATCTTACAGCTCTGTAGGTCAGACACCCAAAATGGGTCTGAGCTAAAATTAAGTTGTAAGAAGGGCTGTGTTCCTTCCAGAACTCTGGGAGAGAAGCCATTTCCTTTTCTCTTCCAGCTTTTAGAGGCTGCCTGCACTACTTGTCTCATTGTCCCTTCCTCTATCTTCAAAGACGGCACCCTTGCATCTCTCTGGTGATTCGACAGCATCCTGAGCATAGCTGGGAAAGATCTGCTAAGTTTTAGGACTCATAGGATTAGACTGAGCCTACCTGGATAACTCAAGTTAATCTTATCATCTGGAGGTTCATAATTTGATCTGATTTGCAAAGTCCCATATGGCAGGTAAGGTGACACCTTCACAAGTTCAGGAATTAGCACATGAACATCTGCCTACTACAGGCTGTACTTCAGAATAAAAATATAATGAACAAAGTAACATGCACACTTGACCATTCAAAATCCGAAGTTAGTATCATCCTCATCCAACACCTGAGCAATTCAGATCCTCAGATCATTTTAACCCTGATCACAGAACTCCCTTGTCCACCTTGCTTTTAACACTTTCCATATTTTTCATTATTATTGATTTATATATTGAAAGCCTGTTTATATTTTCATTATATTTACTAAGTTTCCTAAGTATAATCTTTTTTTCCCACTCTTCTTCATTCTCTCTTAACATTTACTTCTTCATGAAGTACATAGTTGAATAATTCTTTCAGAGTGACTTTGTAAGTGGTGACTCAGTTTTCCTTTATCTTAAAAAAGTCGTCGTCTTCTTTTTTGAGAAGTCTATTCGTATCTTTTGCCAACTTTTTAATAGGGCTATTTTTTTTTTCCTTTCAGCACATTTGAGCTCCTTGTAGATCCTGGATGTTAGGCCTTTCTCAGACATATAGTTTGAAAATATTTTTTTTCCCATTCTGTGGGATGTCTCCATGCTCTCTTGATGGCTTATTTTGTTTTGCAGAAGCATTTCAGTTTAATGACATCCCATTTGTCTATATTATCTCTATGGCATGGGTATTTGGGGTTTTGATCAGGAACTGGTTGCCTAATCCAATTTCCATAAGAGTGTCACCTGTGTTTTCTAAATTCTTACAGTCTACGGTTTTATGTTTAGGTTTTTGATGCGTTTGGAGTTGGTTTTTGTATATGGTGACAGGTAGGGGTCCTGTTTCATTCTTCTGCATGTGGTCCGCCAGTTTTCCCAGCACCATTTACTGAGTAAGTTCTCCTCTCTCCAGTGGTTGTTGATGGAGAAGATGAGTTGATTGAGAAATTGAGGTTTTGTTTCCGGAAACTCTATCCTGTTCCATTGGTCTATGCCTGTTCTTTTTCCAACACCAAGCTGTTTTGATTATTGTAGACTTATAATAAAGTTTAATTTCTGGAAGTGTGAGACCTCCCATTTTGTTTCTTTTGCTAAGCATTGTCTTTGCTATTCATGGTCATTTATGTTTCCATATGAATTTCTGTATTGTTGTTTCCATGTCTGAGAAGAAAGATGTTGGTAATTTAATGGGTATTGTGTTGAATCTCCAGATTGCCTTTGGTAGGATGGATGTCTTAACAATGTTGATTCTTCCTATCCATGAGCATGTGTCTTCTTTGATTTCTTTGAGTAGTGTTTAATAGTTTTCATTGTAAAGGTCTTTCACTTCTCTGGTTAGGAAGATGATGAGGTATTTCTTTTTTCTTTCTTTTTTTTTTTTGTGTGTGTGTGGCTATTGTGAATGGGATTGTACTTTTTAACTGGTCTGCCTGTTTATTGTTGGTATATAAGAATGCAACTGTCTTCTGCATGTTTATTTTGTATCTTGAGACTTTGCCAAAGTCTTTTATCATTGCAAGGAGGTTTTTGACAGATCCTCTTGAGTTTTTAAGGTATTGGATCATATTATCAACAAAGAAGGATAACTTAACTTCCTCTTTTCCTATTTGGATACCCCTGATTTCCTTGTCTAGTCTGACTGTTCTAGCTAGGACTTCCAACACTATGTTGGACAGGAGAGGTGAGAGTGGGCAGCCTTGTCTTGTTAAGGTTTTTAGTGAAAATGCTTTCAATTTCTGTCTGTTTAACAGTATGTTGTCTGTGAGTTTATTGTAGATGGCTCTTACTATTTTGAGACATACCAGTAACCACCCGAGCAGCCAACAGATGCATGGAAAAAATGCTCAGCCTCACTAATCATCAAAGAAAAGCAAATAAAAATCACACTGAGATACCCCCTAACTCCAGCCAGGATTGCCATCATCAATAACTCAAAAAACAACAGATGCTAGAGAGGATGCAGGGGAAAAGGGAATGCTTCTACACTGTCAGTGAGAGTGTAAACTTGTACAACCTATGTGGAAAACAGTGTGGCAATTCCTGAAACATCTGAAAATTGACCTTACATACAACCCAGCATTCCCCTTTCTGGAAATATACCTCAAATCATTCTATAAAAAAGATACCTACACACGCATACTTATTGCAATATTATTCACAATAGCAAAGAACATGGAACCAACCGTGCTGCTCACTGAAAGTGGACTGGATTAAAAAAAAAACGTGGTATATAAACACGATGGAATTTGCACAACCATAAAGAAGGACAAAATTATGGCCTTCACAGCAACTTGGATGATTTAGAGTCAATAATACTGAGTTACCTATTACAGAAACAAAGACCTGAGTACCACCTGTTCTCACTCATAAGTGGATTCTATACATTTATCATAATACAATAAGAAAGGAATTGGCAGTTGAAGGAAACTGCTGTGGCAGGGGCACGTAACATCAATAAGGGTACCTGATCTCAAACCAGGCAAAGTTGGTATGGTACCAAAGGGAGTCCCAAACTTTACCTATAAGATGACTACTTATATACCTAATCTTGCATTGTACCCCACATCTTTAAAATAAAAATAAATAAATAAATAAACATAAAAAGTCTTTTTAGGCCAGGGATAGTGGCTCACATCTATAATCCCATCACTTTGGAAGAACAAGGCAGGAAGACTGCATGAGTCCAAGAGTGGAGGCCAGCTTAGGCAACATAATAGCCAGACCTTGTCTCCACAAAAAATCAGCCAGGAATGGTGTTATGCACCTGTAGTTGGGAGGCTGAGACAGAAGGATAGCCTGAGCCTGGGAGGTTGAGGATGTGGTGAGCCATAATCGAGTCACTGCACTCCAACCCAGGTTACACACTGTGACACCAACTCAAAAAACAAAAAGATTTTTTACACTCCTGTTTGAATAATGGTGTCTCCAAATAAAAATATCCTTGATTAGAAATGCAGTATAGCACAGTAGCTTAAAGGTTTTGAAGACACACTGTTTAAGCTTAAATATCTGATCCATCAGTGAACAATTAGCATGTAATGCAAGCAAGATAATAAGCTACTCTGCCTTTCTCTGAACTTATAAAATGGAAACAATGATAGCTATATTTTAGAGTCGTAAATATTAAATGAGTTAATACATATGAAATATTTTAAAAACTACTTACCAAAGAAAGAGCATTAAGTAAATGTTGGCTATCATTAGCTATTAGGTTGATTTAACTATCAAGGTTAATAGTCCATGATATTTAAAATATATATAACATTTAATCATCTTCTGATATTTATTATTGTTAAGAAATCTTCTTTTAGATTTATGATTTTTCCTTTAAAAGTAATTTTCATTTACTCCCATGCTGCTTTTAAGACTCTTCTTGCATCTTTGGTATCCTTAAATTACACTAGAGTGCATCTAAATAGGGCCCTGAACTCTATTTCATTTATAATCCTCAGGATCTGAATCCAATTCATGTCCTGCATTAACTTTAGAAAATTCCCACTATGAAGAGAGACTAGATGATATTTCTTATCCTCTAGTCTCTCTTCCTAGTATTCTTACTAGTCTTATGTCAGACCTGCTCTGTCTATCCTCAATATGTCTTAACCCTGTAAGACAGGGTTTATATTTATTTAAATTTATTAATATGTGGAACATCCCAGAAAATTTCTTAAATGATCTTCAAGATTTCAATTCTTTTCTTCCCATTTTTATATTAGATTCAGGGGGTACACATGCATGTTTGTTACATGGACATATTGTATAGTGGTGGGGATTGAGTCTCAGATGGTCTGTTTCCCAGACAGTGAACACAGTACCAATAGGTAAGTTCTTAACTCTAACACTCTTTCCTACCTCATCCCTTATTGGGGTTTCTAGTATCTATTTTTTCCATCTTTGTGACCATTTTAGCTCCTGCATAGGAGAAAGGACATGACTTCATCCTTTTTTATGGCTGTGTTGTGTTTCATGGTATATCTATGCCATATTTTCTTTACCCAGTCAATTGCAGGTGGGTACTTAGTTTGGTTCCATGATTTTGCTATTGTAAATAGTGCTGTAATGAACATATGAGAAAAAGTATCTTTTTTATCTATTGATTTCTTTTCCTTTATGTAGATCTCCAGTAGAATTGCTAGATCAAATGGTAACTCAATTTTTAGTTCTTTGAGAAATCTCCATAATGTTTTTCATAGTGGTTGAATTAGTTCACAGTCTCACCAACAGTGGATGAGTGTTCCCTTTTCTCCACAACCACACCAGCATCTGTTGTTCTTTGACTTTCTAATAACAGCAATTCAGACTGGTGTGAGGTGATATCTCATTGTGGTTTTAATTAGCATTTCCTTGACGATTAGTGATGCTGTTTTTCTCATAATGTTTGCAGGCTACTTATGTGTCTTCTTTTGAGAAGTGTCTATTCATGTCCATTGCCCACTTTTTGCTGGGGTAATTTTTTTTTTTTTTTTTCATATTGAGTTGAGTTCCTTGTAGATTCTGAATATTAGCCCTTTGTCTGAGGAGTAATTTGCAAACATTTTCTCCGATTCGGTAGTTTTTCTTTTCACTCTATTGATTACTTCTTTTGCTGTGCAGAGGCTTTTTAGCTTAAGTAAATCCCATTTGTCTATTTGGGGGTTTTTTGCAATTGCTTTTGGGGTCTTTATCATAAATTCTTTGCCTAGTCCAATGTCCAGAGAAATTTTTTCTAGGTTTTCTTCTAGGATTTTTATAGTTTCAGGTCTTACATTTAAGGTAATCCATCGAGTTAATTTTCATACGTGGTAAGAGATAGGCATCCAGTTCATTCTTCTGCATATGGCTAGCCAATATTCCTGACACCATTTATTGAAGAGAGTGTCCTTTCCCCGTTGTTTATTTTTGTCGGCTTTATCAAAGATCAGTTGGTTATAGGAATGTGGTTTTAATTCTGGGTTCTCTATACTGTTCCACTGATCTGTCTATTGTTGTACCAGTACCATGCTTTTTTTAGTTACTGTAGCATATGTGTAATTTGAATTCAGGCAGTGTGATGCCTCCATAGTTGTTCTATTTGCTTAGAATTGCTTTAGCTATTTGAGCTCTTTTTGGTTCCATATAAACTTTAAAATTGTTTTTCCTGAGAGGGCAGGGCAAAAAAAAGATTGATTATTTTTCTAGTTCCATAAAGAATGAAGTTGGTATTTTGATCAGGATTGCATTGAACCTATAGATTGCTTTGGGCAGTACTGTCATTAAAACAACATTGATCCTTCCAATCCATGAACATGGGACGTTCCATTTGTTTGTGTCATCTATGATTTATTTCATCAGTGTTTTGTAGTTTTCCTTGTAGAGATCTTCCATTTCCTCAGGTGTATTCCTAGATTTTGTGTGTTTGTGTGGCTAGTGCGAATGGGATTGAGCTCCTAATTTAGTTCTCACTTGAGCACTGTTCATATATAGGAATGCTACAGATTTTTGTACATTGATTTTGTATCCTGAGACTTTATTGAAGTAATTTATCAGGTCTAGAAACTTCTTGGAGGAGTCTTTAGGATTTTCGGGGTATGCAATCATGTCATCCACAAACAGAAATAGTTTGACTTCCTCCATGCTGATCTGGATGCCTTTTCTTTTTTACCCCAATGGCTCTTGCTAGGACTTCCAGTATTATGCTGAATAAGAGTGGTGAGAATGGGCATCCCTGTCTTGTTCCTGTTCTGAGGTAAAATATTTTTAACTTTTTCCAATTAAGTATGATGTTGGTTGCGGGTTTAATCACACATGGCTCTTATTATTTGGAGAGCTGCTTCTTTGAATGCCTTTTCTGCATCTATTAAAATAATCATATGGTTTTTATTCTTGCTTCTGTTTATGTGGAGAATAAGGTTTCTTGACTTGCAGATATTGAACCATCTTTCCATCCCTGGACCCAATTGGTCATGAAGGATAATAATATTGCTATGCTGTTGAATTCAGTTTGCTAGTATTTTGTTATGGACTTTAGCATCTATATTGATCAGGTAAATAGGCCTGTAGTTTTCTTTTTTGTTGTTATTGTCTAATTTTGATATCAGTGTGATACAAGTTTCATAGAATGAGTTAGGGAAGAGTCCCTCCTCCTCAAGTTTCTGAAATAATTTAGTAGGATTGGTATCAGCTCTTCTTTGTACATTTGATAAAATTCAGCTGTGAATCTGTCTGGTCCTGGGCTTTTATTTGTTGGGAGATTTTTATTTTATTTTATTTTAATTTTTTTTTAGGAGTCTCACTCTGTTGCCCAGGCTGGGGTACAGCAGCACAGTCACAGCCACCACAGCATTGACCTTCTGGGCTCAGGTGATCCTTCCATCTCAGCCTTCCAAGTAGCGGGAACCACAGGAGCACAGCACCATGCCCGGCTAATTTTTTGATTTGTTGTAGAGACAAGGTCTCACCAAGTTGCCCAAGCTGGCCTCGAACCCCTAGACCCAGGCAATCCTCACACCTCAGCCTCCCAAAGTACTGGGATTACAAGTGTGAGCCACCACACCTAGCTTGTTGGGGGATTTTTTAATTATTGGTTCAAGTTAATTGCTCATTATTGGTCTGTTCAGAGTATCTATTTCTTCCTGGTTCCATCTTGGGAGGTTGTATCCAGGAATGTATCCATTTCCTCAAGGTTTTTAAGTTTGTTGCCATAGAAGTATTCATGGTAGTCTCTAATCTTTTCTATTCCTGTGGTAATGGTTGTTATGTCACTGTCATTTTTGATTGAAATTACTTAAGTTTTCTCTTTTTCTTGGTTAGTCTAGTGTGTGATCTGTTGATTTTTTTTTTTCCAAAGAACCAACTTTTGTATTCACTGATCCTTTGTGTCGGTTTTTTTGGCCTCAATCTCATTTAATTCTGCTCCGATTTTTTTTGTTATTTATTTTTTTCTGCTAGCTTTAGGTTTAGATTATTCTTGTTTTTCTAGTTTCTTGAGGTACAAGGTTAAACTGCTAATTTCTGATCTATCTTTTTGATGTAGGCATTTAGTGCAATAAACTTTCCTCTCAGAACTGACTTTGCTGTGTCCCAGAGGTTTTGGTATATTTGTCACTATTTTCATTTGTTTCTATGAATTTTTTTTATTTCTGTCTTAATTTCATTGTTTAGCCAAGGGTCATTCAAGAAAGTTGTTCAGTTTCCATGTAGTGGTGCATTTTGGGGAGCTCCTCTTAGTGTTGAGTTCTAATTTTATTCCACTGTTGTCTGAGAAGAGGTTTGGTATAATTTGATATTTTTAAATGTATTGACACTTGCTTTATAGCAAGGCACATGGTCTACTTTGGAGAATGTTCCATGCAGAGATGAGAAGAATACATACTCTGCAGTTGTTGGCTAGTCAATTCTGTAGATATCTGTTAGGTCCACTTGGTCTATAGCCCAGTTTACATCCATTGTTTGTTAATTTGCTACTTCAATAATCTACTTAACAAAGCCAGGAGATGTGAAAAGTCATCCACTATTATGATATTTCTATCAATATGTTTTCCAAGGTCAAGTAGTGTTTGCTTCATAAATTTGGGTGCTCGTCTGTTCAATGTGTATATGTTTAAGATGGTTAAATCTTCTTGTTGAATTGCACCCTTTATCATTATATAATGCCCTTCTTTGTCTTTTTTTTATTGTTTTTTATTTAAAGTCTGAGCTATTTGATTTCAGGATGGCTACTCTTTATTGTCCATTAACTGATATAACTTTTTCCACCCATTTACTTTGAGTCTGTGACTTTTTGGCCAGTAGGTGGGTCTCTTGTAGACAGTGTATGATTGGGTTTTTTTTTTTATCCAGTTGCCTCTCTAATTATTTTAAGTGGAACATTTAGACTATTTGCATTGAGGGTTAATATTGATACATAATGTTTTATTCCTGCCATAGTGTTGTAAGCTAGCTGACATGGGGATTCAAAGGTACACTTGCTTTACAGGCACTGTAAGCTCTATATTTATGTGATCTTTCATGACAGTGAGAGTAGTTTCATTTCCAAGTTTATAACTACTTTTAGCACCTCTTAATAGAGACAGTTTACTGGTGACAAATTCCCTTAGTGCTTGTTTATCAGGGAAAGACTATTTTCTCCTTTATTTATGAAGCTTATTTTGGCTGAATATAAGATTCTTGATTGGCTTTTTTTTTTTTTTTTTTTTTTGAGTTGGAGTCTCACTCTGTCGCCCAGACTGGAGTGCAGTGGCTGCTCCCAGCCACCGCAGCCTCGACCTGCTGGGCTCCGGCGATCCTGCCACCTCAGCCTTCCAAGTAGCTGGAACTACAGGCGTGCGCTACCACGCCCAGCTAATTTTTTGATTTATTGTAGAGATGAGGTCTCGCTTGCCCAGGCGGGTCTCGAACCCGCAGGCTCAGGCAATCCACTCACCTCAGCCTCCCAAAGTGCGGGATTACAGG